>JAIPRM010001805.1:0-34676 GCA_025469315.1 Stegophylla sp. TES_Ste_2020
GTTTTTTTAAAATTTTGGGTAGTTTTTTCAAAAAAAAAAAAAAAAAAATTGAAGAATTGAGAAATTCAAAAAATGACCTTCTAAAGTACAATCTATAGGAAAATCCGGTTTCAAAAAGTGATTGATCGAAACTTTTGGACAAGTATTTCCATACGAAAATTTGTACAAAGAAAAAATAAATAAATAAATAAACATCATTGTAAAAACATTAGCTTCTTCACTTCGTTTAGAATCTAAAATGTATAGATGTTCTTCTTATATAATTTCGATATTCCATATCACTGATATTCATAGTTTTTTAAAAGAATTCTGAAGCAATGGTAATAACTTACAAAGTGACTTTCCTTAGTATATACTAAAAACAGTAAAATTAAACATAGAAATTTTCTTTGTAGCCGTTTGTGCACACAACGAACATGCGTGGAAAACAAACAAATGCACCCAATGGAAACACAGCACGTTATAACAAAAAAAAAAAAATTAACCAGTTTTCATTGCAACTGGGATAGAGCATCGCAAATTTAGTTCATACGTGTTTCCATAAAGCCACAATGAAGAATTCGATAGTATCACTTATTTCTATTTTACAATTATTTACCGTAATTAGAGTCCTTGGAAATGATATGTTTAATGATGCCACAGATGAGCGCACGCAAGAGAATGATTCTGGAAGAAATATCGTCCAAGAAAATGAACCAGAGGAAATAGGACTACAAGACTTTCTCCAGGTGCTACGGCAAAATCGTAATGTTATATCGAGAAAGGTTTTTATCGATGACCAGGAACAGTCAATAGAGGACTACTTTACCAGATCCGATTTGGATGGGTCTCGTCGTCACATGTGGGCGATTACAAAAGAAAACCTATTGGAAGTATCACAGTTGATAAATATCGTTGTGTCGTGTGAGTATAGTGTTATAAATTACTATCACACCAGGCTTATTGATAATTTTTTTGAGCGATTCGTACTAAAAACCGAAATAGACCAATCGGACACCAAAAAAGAAAAATTGAGTAGGACAAACGATTACTTCGAAAAAATTCAAGTCATATGGGGTCATATTTTTAAAAATATTTCACCAACGATATTAACTTTAGCAGGTTTAGTGAAATTCACAGAAAATAGTATTTCTAAAAATCATAATATTTTTAGAATATTATTATCGTGGTACACGTTCATGGACAGTAACGATAATAAGCATAGAACTGATAAATCATTTAAATCGGCCATGTCTGT
The DNA here is from genome assembly GCA_025469315.1 of Stegophylla sp. TES_Ste_2020. NCBI lineage: Eukaryota > Metazoa > Arthropoda > Insecta > Hemiptera > Aphididae > Stegophylla > Stegophylla sp. TES_Ste_2020. The sequence continues at coordinate 1,238 of JAIPRM010001805.1, forward strand.
TTTAGATTCAATATATATTACAAGTTATCAGATACGTAATCGCCTAGAACGGTTTATGTTTGAAAATTGCTATAATCCCGAAGGATTAATGAAGTTTAAAGAAGAAATTTCCAAAAGAATTGCAAATATGCACGATTTCGTAGACCGTGAATATCTGGAAGACATAAGTAAATTAATAAACTTAATAACGTATCCTGGTTTAATGGAAAAAAATGAAGATAAGAGGTTCATATTTAATTCCAAGTCCGGTTATGACAATTATACATCGTTGCTTAGCGATCAAATCTCTACGAAGACTCTACACGTTCTGTGGAACGGAAAATATGTCAATATACATAGAAAGTTTAAAAACAGAATCACGAGGAATTATAACATTAAATCGATTTTGATGTTCGAAAATTTAATATTTGATAGCATAATCGAAATAATTAGAGGATATGAAATGATTACGTTGAAACAGATCATGGACGATGACTCGGTTGTTGATAAGCGTAAAATGTGTAATGAACTTTTGATTGACAAAATAGAAGAATATATACAAATATACAAAGCAGCCGGTCAGCCGATGCATTTGCTAAAAAATATGATGTCAATAAAAATAAATTTATTATACATCTGCTCTTTGATGTCGTCGTTTGTAATCAATAAAAATCGCTTAAACGCTTACATTGCCAATTTGGACGAGACGAAAGCCAAGTATTTCGACGGAGTCAATTTTGAATCGTTTTTAAACTCCTTGTCTCAAATGATGATCTGCGCTAGGTTACATCCGGCCATAATTAACGCGTTTTCGGAACGAACTGACTATTATACGAATTTGCCACGCGAATTCGTCGTCGATCATCAGTTTTTATGCACCACGTACTATAAGACACCTCATCGAAAATCATTGTGCGATAAATTATCTGATGTATATGGAAAAATATGTTCGTTAGAAGCCAAAATCAACGAGTGTTCAACGATGATGGACGGCAACGATTCGGCGGTACCTTCTGATGACGCGATTCGGATGTTCTTCGGACAGTTCAACGCACTTCATAATGAAATTATAATCGTCATCGGTGACGTAATATCTAATTGCCTGGTCAGGCGCAATTACGTAATGAACGAGTTCGCTCTGACACTTATTTACAACGAATGGCATTTGAAATTGTTCAACCAAAGCGACCAGAGGTCGTTGAGTGGCCGTCGTTTGCGACACATACTAACGTTCACGTACATCATGAGACTCAAGTTCGAAGAGCGTCAGCATATACTTTGCGGTTCTAGACCTTCAAATCGTCTCGTCGAAATCGCCAAACCAACGGACGATGGTGGTCCGTGTAAACAGTGGACACGCGGCGATGTTAACAGTGTTGACGACTTGAAAGGCGAAACTAATTTGTCGACGGTTTTCACGTACGCAAAGAAAATCATTGATTTCAGCGTGTTCACGCAACAGCTGTTGTACGCTTTTGACAAAGTCGAATTCAAATTGCATTGGGGCCGTGCGGAAATGACGCTCGCCCAGGTCCATGGCGTTTTCAAATATCGCCCTTTCGATCTCCAGGACTATTACGATTATTCGTATTACGTTCTGAATTGGTTGATCACCCTTACTTATTCTACCCTAATGGACATCGTCAACGCCCAAATCGCGACCGACGATTTCGCGTTGAACGACTCTGTGAGGTTGACGTTATTGTCGTGCGTGATTGATTTCTTTGACGTCGAACCGCGTCGACTGAAGACCGTCAGCGATCTTTTCTCGGTGACCACTCTCCTCATCCAACCGGATATCAGTAACACCAGAGAAGATATGATACATTACGCGCGAGTATTTCGAGACGCGTTCGAATTTCTAGGATTCACGGTACAATATATACCTTACACGGACGGAAATGTTTCGAATCGTATTGAGACACTTTTCGAGCAAATCGAAATTATATTAAAGATTTACAAGAATAAAATTATACTGAAATCCAACGCGTACAAAGCGTTAACGTAGAAATTCACAATCGACGACGTTTTAGTCCACTAAACGTAAGGGCCTGAACCAACAATTATTATTAGTACTTTATTGACGTCATTCACGAAAAACGAAAATGTAAATTTCGCAAGTGTATGCACATAGCTAAAATGTATTATTTTAAGTCATTTAGACTAATTTAAATGTAGTGTGACTTAATCAACACAATAATTATCGATTAATTAACTATGAATTAACAATGAACTTATACACAATAATAATAATTATACATAATAAAACTTATACATTATAATGTGTCCATATAAATTTGAAGGGTTTTAAAATATATCCATTATAATTTATAACATGATTTATAATTATGATTGAACTTAAAAATGTTAGGATATTGTTTTGTATATTGAATACATTAAATTGACGAACGTTCTAGTTTTTATTTCCAGAATATATTTTTATTATTTATTTCATACAGAATAACAATATAATATGGTTGCTTGTTATTACTTTTTTTTTGACAACAGAGTAACTACTATAAATAATTAAATGCGTAACCTCTAATAAAAATAATAATAAACGAATCAAATCTCACACTGGTTTCTACTCCTATTTGGTCTTGAATATAGTTAAAACCAAAAACAAAACTGAAACCAAAATCGAAAAAACTGTGAACCTGTATTCGAAAAGTTAATCAAAAATATAACAAATAAATACTGGTATTAAAAACTGGAACCGAAATCAGAAAATCGAAATATCGGTAGTCGGAAACGGAAAAATCAAACTGTAGCAGTACCTATTTAATACTGATATTTGAATCTGAAACAATTTCTATGAACAAATGCTCATTATTAAATAACATTTTAATATTTTTGGTTTTTCAATTCTGTTATGTTTTGTTCTGTTGAAACCGAAAACGCCGTGGGAATAATAAAAGTTATTAAATTTTAATATTATATACCTAGCGATTACAATTAAATGAAGAAATGTTATATTTATAAATTTTTAACACATCATTTACAATGTCTTAGAATAACAGATTTATAATATTACATTATTTTAACATTCAACTGTGGGATGATGACTGTATTTATAATAATATACATTATATTCCTTAATCGAGTGTACAAGGATAAAACATACACATATTTCTTTAATTTAAAATGTTATGTGTACTCGAATTTTCAATAAAATCAGCATGTGTTTGTAAATATTTGTTCATATTTGGTTTTTTTAAATATTATGCATCTCTTTAAGTACTGCATCATTGGCACATGCCTTTTATCCAATTCTAAATAAGGACTCAAAGTACATTTGTGTCGTGTTTAGTTTTCACGATATTCAAAATAGTTTTAAAATTACTTACTATAATGTGCATCAAATACACAAGTTAGGTATGGTAATTTAAGAATAAAAAGGGAAATATAGTTTTGCGTAATGAAAAAAAAATATAATGTGTTAGTTTAAAATGGTGGTACACCATGGTCTATAGGGCAGTAACTTTCTACATTCAAAATAAACAATACAAAAGAAAAACGGCAAAAAAAATATTTTATTATTTAAAGAGTAATTATAACTGGTTTTCACTTTTGATTATTTATATATATATATATATACTCGTATGTTTAAAAAAAAATCCCCGCTTCCTCAAGTATTATCGATAATCATAATTTTTTAAAAACTTCTAAAGCAATATTAACTGTAAATTTTCTAATTGATTTTCATACGTACCGGAATAATTGAGAACAAAAATATCAACTTAGCGGCTTCATTTGTACATACATCGAACATATGTGGAAATCAAATAAACGCAGCCAATGGGAATATCGCACGTAATTACAAAAAGTCTAACATCGATAGATAACAGGGTTGAGCATCTGCTATATACAGTGAGTTAACGAAGAAGCGTATGACTTTATTATTAAAATCACGATGAAGAATTCACAAGTCTTACTTATTTCCTATATAATATTCTATAACGAAGTACGACTTCATGGAAATGAAACGTTGAATGATAATACAGATCATCAAGTGCAGACGAATGATTCCAGAAATCATAATATCTACCATGATATTGAACACGAAGAATTGGAATTACAAGATTTTCTCCAGGTGCTACGGCAGAGTTCCGATGTCATATCGAGGAAAGTTTTCATCGGAGACGAAAAACAATCAATAAAAGACTACTTTACGAAATCCGATTCAGACGAATCAATTGACTTGTGGGCCATTACAAAACAAAACGCGTTTGAAGTATCTCAATTGATAAATATCGTCGTCTCTTGTGAGTACAGTGCCATAAACTATTATTACACTAAACTTATTGATAATGCTCTAGAACGATTCGTGCTTAACACTGAAATAGATCAATCGGACTCCACCAATGACGAAACATTGAGTAGGATAAACGAATATATCGAAAAATATAAAACAATGTCGAATCACGTGAGGAATCATTTAACACCAATGATATTAACTTTAGCTGGATTGGTGAAATTAACCAAATATGATTTATCTAAAAATCACAAAATTTTAAAAATACTGTTATCCTGGCACTTGTTTATGACGAGTTATGATGACAAGCATACTTCTAAAACTCATTTTCAATGGACAATGTCAAAGTTAGATTCTATTCAAATGACAAATTATCAAATAAGAAATCGTCTCGAACAGTTTATGTTAAAAAATTGTTATGATTTCGAGGGATTAATGAAGTTTAAAGGGGAGGTAGCAAGTAGAATTTCAAGTATGCACAATTCAGTAGATGGTGAGTATCTAGAAGACATAAGTAGATTACTAACCTTAATCACATATCCTGATTTGGTGGATAAAAATGAAAACAAGAGATTCATATTTAACTCGTTCTCCGGTTTTGAGAAATACGCTTTATTGCTTAGCCATGAAGTAACCAGGACAAAATATGTACGCATTTGGTGGAACGGAAGAAATGTCGATATGAATAAAAAGTATAAAGACACTATCCTGGGAGCTTTCAAAATCAAATCAATTGTGTTGTACGAAAAATTACTACTCGATAAAATAACCGGAATAATTCGAGGATATGAGTGGCGTACTTTGGAAGATATCGTGAACGATGACTCGGGTAAGGACAAATACAAAATGTGCAATGAACTTTTGTTTGACAAAATAGTAGAATACATACAAATATTTAAAGCTGCCGGTCACCCGACTTATTTACTAAACAACATGATGTCAATAGAAATAAGTATGTTATACGTTTGCTCTTTGATGTCATCGTTTGTAATCAACATAGATCGCATAAACGCTTACATTGCCAACGTGAACGCGATAAAAGAAAATGATTTCGTCGGAGACAATTTCGAATCGTTTTTGAACTCCTTGTCCCAGATAGTGGTCTGTGCTAGATTACATCCGGCCATAGTGGATACGTTTCTGGAACGAATCGACTATTATTTCGCATTACCAGCCGAATTCGTCAACGATTATCAATTTCTATACACCGTGTACCATAAGGATCCGCATCGAAAAATGTTGTGCGATAAATTATCTCAGATATACGGGAAAATAGGTTCGTTGAATGCACTCATTAACAGGTGTTCGACGATGATCAACGGTGACAATCTGATGCATTCCGAAAACACATTTGAAAAGTTTTTTGAACAGTTCAACGGACTTTGTCGCGAAATTATAATCGACATCGGTGACGTAATATCTAACTGCTTAGTCAAGCACAATATCGTGTGGCACGATTTAGCATTGACATTGATTTACAACAAACAGCACATCAAGTTGTTCGACCGAAGAGGACAGGAGCTGTCGAGTAACGACCGTTTGCAAAATTTATCGAAGTTCACGCACACGGTTAGACTCATGTTTGAAGAGCGTCATCATATCACTTGCGGTTCTGCACCTTCTAATCGTTTCGTCCAACTCGTAAAACCGTCTGACCAAGATACTCCGTGCAAACAGTGGACGCGCGACATCAACAGCGTTGACGACTTGAAAAATGAAAATAGTTTATTATCGATTTTCACGTACGCGAAAATATTCAGTGATTTTAGCGACGCCACGCAACAGCTGTTGTACACTTTCGACAAAGTCGAATTCAAATTACGTCGGGGCCGCACGGAAACGACTCTCGCCCAAGTACACGGCAGTTTTAAAAATTATCCTTTCGATATCCAGGACTATTACGACTATTCGTATTACGTTCTGAATTGGATGACTACCCTCACGTACTCATCGCTGATGGACATCGTCCAGACCCAAATAGCGACTAACAATTTCGCGTTGGAAGACACCGACAGGATGAAAGTACTGTCGCCCGTGATCGCATTCTTCGACGTAGACGCACACCGACTGAAGGCCTTTAGTGATCTTTTCTCGGTGACCGCTCTCCTCGTCCAACCTGACGTTAGTAACACCAGAGAAGATATGATATACTACGCGCACATATTGCGGGACGCGTTTGAATTTCTAGGATTCGCGGAACAATCCACACCGTACATGCACGGAGACGTTTCAAAACGTATTGTAACACTTTACGAGGAAATCGAACTTATATTAAAAATTTATAAAAATAAAACAATACCACATTCCAATGCGTTTATATAATACTTCCACAATTATTGATGACGCTTCAGTCCATTAAACGTAAGAAATCGAACCGACAATTATAATATTAGTATTTTATCGGCGCACGTCACGACGGAAAACGAAAATGTATATTTTTACAAATATTTTAATCGTATTGTTCAAGTAGAAATTATGTTAATTACATTATTGTAAGGCGACCGAACTAAATAAAATAGAATTTGATTTAAGTTAATTAACAAAGTTATTATAGATTAGTAAATTACGAATAAACAATTAACTTGTACATAAAATAATTTAATGTTTCCATGTCATTTTGAACGATTTTAAAATACACCAATCATGATAATTTATTTTATGATTTATAATTATGATTGGAATTTAATTATTTTAAAACATTGTTTTGTACATTAATTACATTAATAAATCGATGAAAGTTTTATTTTTTATTTCTAACATATTTTACTATCATTTATCTGACATACCATTAAAATATATTATTGCTTGGTATTAATTCCTGTTTGAAAACAGAATAACTAATGAAAATTCTTCAAGGCATAACCATTAACAGCCTAAAAATAATAATGAACAAATCAAATCATTCGTTGGTTGCCCGGTGAACAAATCGCTTTGCCTATGCCTTCAGCTTAATTTATATTTGTCGTTGTAGAAGCCAGCTGTGATACAGTTGAGTAAAGTAAATTGAAGTTAAATACTGAAAAGTAAAGTAAAGTAAATTAAATTAAAATAAGTAAAGAATAAAATAAAGTAAAATAATATAAAATAAAGATAAAGTATAGCAAAGTAAAACAAAGATAAGTAAAGTATAGACAAGAAAGCCGGATATACTTTGTAGGACGTGTATTCTTTGCTCTTCGGATTAGATACTTTTGGTGAGTGTATTGAAAATGACGAATATTATTGTTCTTTATATTATTAACTTCTTTCGTTCAGAGTTATCTAATTGAAGAAATGATTTATCGTTCATTTAAAATTCTACGCACCCACCAAGAGAATTTGAACTGAAGGGCATGAATATGTGTGGTGCGAAGCATGTCAGACTTTCAAGTCTATATAATATATATATATATATATTTATTAATTATCACCATTATGTTATTCGAATTATTTTATAGCAAATATCATCCTTACTTTTTATATTTGTGTATCCTCTTGAATTTCAAGTATATATTATTATATAATACATTATTACTATTATTGGTTCAGCCATAATATAATTATTCATAATTTTAATTTATACTATTCCTGTTTTGTTTTTACTGTAAGTCTTAAACCTGTTGCATATGTGTATCAGAATGAGATCAACCTCCCTCTACTAGCTTAGGGATTGATTCGTTACAAATCCTACATAACCGAAACTCAGAATGAGTTGAAACTGTATTAGGTACAGGAGCAATTTATATTTTTACATGTGCTTTATGTCTCTCTCTCTCTCTCTCTATATATATATATATATATATATGTGTGTGTTTTTTTTACATCACTTCCATTAGTGCGTTATGCTCGAATACATTTTATAACCAAATAGGTAGATTTTTCTTAGATCATATTACTCATGAATTATGATCAATAAGTATTTTTTTCTGTTTGAACCGTTAACGATGTAGTAATAAATTACAAAATTTTAGCGATTACGATTTAATGAGGCATTCGATATTTTAAATTTTTATCACACCGTTCAAAATAACATTATTACTATTAATTGTATAATATTACATGAATTTAATATGTGACTGTATTACTATGATTGTGTTTATATCATATGCATTATATTTTTTAGTCGCGAGTACAGGGATAAAACATGTACACATTTATTTAATTCAAAATGATAAGTTGTCACATTCAATACAATTGAATTTCAAACATAATCAGGAAATTATTGTAATTATTTGTTTTTTTTTTTTTTTTTTTTATTTGCACCAATTTAATTAAGGCGACATTGACCTATGACGTTTATCCTGCTCTAATATGGTCCTGCAGTACACTAATAACTAATAAGTAAGTTGTTTATTTTCAATGTTCTTAAGAAAGTTTTAAAATAACTTACTTTAAAACACCATTAAAAACACAAGTTAGGTTTGCCGTTTGGAAATATAGGGAAAAAGAATATATTTCTAGCCGCTTATGTGCAATGAAAATAAATAAAATGAGTTTGTTTAAAATGGTGATAGATCAAGGTCATCGGGTGGTGTCTAATGTCGATATTCAAGAGTTTACGACCAACAGTATGTGAGAAAAACGACAGAAAAATACATTTTACTTTTTAAATGCTTCTGTATTAACAAGTGTTCGGATATTATTAGTTCAAATCGAATTTAAAAAATATATATATATATATATATATATATATATATAAATATGTTTATTAATAAATTATATTTTTCAAAAATGCCCATAATGCCCATGGATTTTCAAATTAGTTTTTAAAATACCGAATATAGTATAAAGAATGAAAATATCAACTTTACTGGCTTCATTTGTACATACATCGAACATACGCGAAAATCAAATAAACGCACCCAATGGAAATATTGCACGTCATTACAAAAAGTCTTACCAGTTACCATAGACATCAGGATTAAGCAACGGCTATATTTAGTGAGTTAACGAAGAAGCGTATGACTTTATTATTAAAATCACGATGAAGAATTCACAAGTCTTACTTATTTCCTATATAATATTCAATAACGAAGTACGACTTCGTGGAAATGAAACGTTGAATGATACTACAGGCCATCGAGTGCAGACGAATGATTCCAGAAATCATAATATCTATCATGATATTGAACACGAAGAACTGGAATTACAAGATTTTCTCCAGGTGCTACGGCAGAGTTCCGATGTCATATCGAGGAAAGTTTTTATCGGAGACGAAAAACAATCAATAAAAGACTACTTTACGAAATCCGATACAGACGAATCAATTGACTTGTGGACCATTACAAAACAAAACGCGTTTGAAGTATCGCAATTGATAAATATCGTCGTCTCTTGTGAGTACAGTGCCATAAACTATTATCACGTTAAACTTATTCATAATGCTTTAGAGCGATTCATACTAAAAACTGATATAAATCAATCGGACACCACTAAAGACGAAAAAATGAGGAAAATAAACGAATTCTTAGAGAAATATCAAAAAATATCAAATCACGTGAGGCACAATTTACAGCCAATGATATTAACTTTAGCAGGTTTGGTGAAATTAACCAAAAATGATTTAAGTAAAAATCATAATTTATTAAGAATATTGATATCCTGGTACACGTTTATGGTGAGTAACGATGAAAAGTGTAGTTTTAAACTTTCTTTTGACAATGCAATGTCAATTTTAGATTCTATTCATTTGATAAATTATCAAATACGAAAGCGTCTTGAACAATTTTTGTTCAAAATTTGTTATAATTACGAGGGATTAATGAAGTTTGAAGAAGAAGTAGCCACTAGAATTGCAAATATGCATGATTTCGTAGACCGTCAGTATCTAGAAGACATAAATAGATTAGTAACCTTAATAACGTATCCTATTTTAGTGGATAAAAATGAAAATAAGAGATTCATATTTAATTCATTTTCTGGTTTTGAAAAATATTCTTCATTGCTCAGCAATCAAATGTCTACGCAGAATGTACAAATTCTGTGGAACGGACAATATATCAATGCACATAAAAGGTATAAAGATAGTATCGTAAAAGCTTACAAAGTTAAACCAATTGTGTTATTTGAAAAGTTATTACTCGATAAAACAACTGCAATAATTCGAGGATATGAGTGGAAAACGTTAAGAGACATTGTGCACGATAAGTCGGGTAAGAACAAATATAAAATGTGCAATGAACTTTTGTTTGACAAAATAGTAGAATACATACAAATATTTAAAGCTGCCGGTCACCCGACTTATTTACTGAATAAAATGATATCAATAGAAATAAGTATATTATACGTTTGCTCTTTGATGTCATCGTTTGTAATCAACATAGATCGCATAAACGCTTACATTGCCAATGTGACCTCGTTAATTCCAAAGAAGTTCGTCGGAAACAATAATTTTGAATCGTTTCTAAACTCCTTGTCCCAGATAGTGGTCTGTGCTAGGTTACATCCGGCTATAACTGATACGTTTCTGGAACGATACGAATATTATTCGACTTTGCCACACGAATTCGTCTACGATTATCAATTTTTATTCACCGTGTACCACAGGAAACTTCATCAAAAGCCGTTGTGCGATAAATTATCTCAGACACATGAGAAAATAGTGTCGCTGAACGCACTCGTTAACAAGTGGTCAACGATGATCAACGGTGACGATCAGCTGGTGCATCATTCCGATGACGCCATTGCAACGTTCTTCGAACAGTTTAATGCAATTTATTACGAAATCATAAAGGACATCAGTGATATAATATGTAATTGCTTGGTCATGCAAGATATCATCTGGAAAGATTTAGTATTCGTACTGATTAACCACGAAAAGCACATGAAGTTGTTCGAGCAGAGTGGACAGCCGAAGTGGTTGGGTAACAATTTTATGCGATATTTACCAACATTAACGCACATTGTTAGGCTCATGTTTGAAGAGCGTCATCATATAACTTGCGGTTCCGGACCTTCGAGCCGTCTCGTCGAACTCGCAAAAGTAACCGACGAAGACGTTCCGTGCAAACGGTGGGCACGCGAAATCAACAGTGTTGACGATTTGAAAGGCGAAAACGATTTATCGTCGATTTTCAAGTACGCGAAAATATTCAGTGATTTTAGCGACGCCACGCAATGGCTGTCAAACGATTTCGACAATGTGGAATTCAAATTACGTTTGGGCCGTACGGAAATGACGCTCGCCCAAGTTCACGACGATTTTAAGAATAACCCGTTTGACCTTCAGGACTATTATGATTATTCGTGTTACGTAATAAATTGGATGACTACCCTTGCGTATTCTTCGCTGATGGACATCGTCAACACTCAAATCGCGACTAACGATTACTGGTTGAGTGACTCCGATAGGATGAAACTACTGTCGTCTGTGATTGAATTCTTCGACATAGACCCACATCGACTGAAAATCGTTGGTGAACTTTTCTCGGTGACCGCTCTCCTCGTCCAACCGGACGTCAGCAACACCGCCGAAGACATGATATATTACGCGCACGTATTACGGGACGCATTCGAATTTCTAGGATTCGCGGGACAACAACCGGAAATGGACGGAAATCTTTCGGAACGCATTACGATACTTTTCGACGTTATTGAACATCTATTGAAAATTTACAAGAATAAAAGTATACAAACTTTCAACGCGTCCAACAGTTTACGTCCAACAAGAGTTTACACGTAAATATTCAGAATTGACGACGACTTTCGCTTCTGTCCGTTGAACATATTAGAATCTAAATCGAAAATCAATACTTTGTCCATGTCATTGATGGAAAATGAAAATGTAAATTTTACAATTTTTATTTCAACTTATTGTACATATATATATATAAATTACTTTAACTACATTATTGTTTATTTTTTTTCCCCATTATTGTTTTACATTTTATGTACCTATATTTAATAAAAAAATTATTTATATTTATATTATGTTTTTTTTTTTTTTGTTGTTTTTGTTACTTATACATATCTAAACTGTTTTTAAGTCTGTGTATATCGTTATAACTATTTTTATTTAACACAATTTGTTTTACCACTATATTGAAATCTAACCCGTAAATAAATATTATATTTATTGTTTTTGTGGACCGTACTTATTAAAATAGAATATGTCCTGAGTTAACCAACAAAATTATTATCGATTTATGAATAATGAATTATCAATTAACTTATATACAGGTTTATTATATTGATTTTATATCAGTATGATGGATTTCAAAATATACCCATAATAATTTAATACACGATTTATAAATATATTTTGAAATATTTGAATTAAAATTTTTAAAAAATTTGTGATGTATTTTAAATACATAAAATCGATATACTATTAATATTATGCAACCATTATGTAAAATAATAAATAATTGGTTTTACGTTTAAGCGTGGTAACGATTTGAAATTAGATGGCAATGGAAAAGAAACAAACTCAACTGTGATTTTGGAACTACTTGGACCAAAGGATGTATTAGTCCCTATTTTTTATCAATTTTGCTATTACACACTTTTTCACTTTTTTTTTTTGTGTTGGCTTAGACACCATATTACTTACTTAGTAATAAAATTAAAGTACTAATACATATACATACTAATCAGGTTATAACAAATTTCACCGGTTTTTGTCAATATTTAGAAAGTTTTTCCATACATACACTTAGAAAATGTACTGTCTTATTAATAATCTATTTATATTATCTTAATTTTATTATTATAAAAGTCAAGATTGAATTAATAAAAGACTTTGCAATTAAAATAAATATGTTTATTTACTAAAATTACAAAATACAGAATAGGTATATTTAGAAATAATGTTCTTAGGACATAGATCATTGGTTTAAATAATTTAAAAATTACGAACCACTTACAATACGATGTTATGTTAATTTTACATAAAATTTGATTATGAGATTTTTCTAACGTGAATAATTTGAATAGGGATATTTTGACGCATGGGATATTTTGATGGTGGACCCACGACCAAGAGTATAAGAAAAAAAAAAGGCAGAAAAATTAATTTTATTATTTAAAGGATAATTATATAATATTAACTGGTATTTACACTTAAATGTTTAGATTTAAACAAATAATATATAAAATATATTTTCCAATAACTCCACTTGTTCAATTAACTGACTTTCATATGTTTATTATTTATTTTATTTTGTTATTCATTCTTTTACGTCAAAAATTTCTAATGCAATAATATCGGTCATCAAATTATTTTTCAATAGTATCAGGAAGTTATGAACAACAATTTAAACGTACGAGCTACATGTGTGTGCATACGTCGAACATACGTGTAAATCAAACAAAGGCATCCAATGAAACAATGAAAATACAGCACGTCATTACAAAATAATTCTAACCAGTTGTCATAAATATCAGTATTGAAAATCGGCCGTATTCAATGCATACGTGTCTCATTAGTTCATAATGATTTCATTAGCATTATTTATTTTCTATATAATAATCCTTACCGTCGTACAACTCAACGGAAATGATACGTTTGACGATACCAAAGATAAACAACTGCAAACGAATGATTCTAGTACACATATAATTCATAATATTGAACGCAATGAAATAGATTTACAAGATTTTCTCCAGCTGCTACGGCAGAGTTCTGATGTTGTGTCGAGGAGAGTTTTAGTCGATAACAAAGAAGAATCAATAAAGGATTACTTTACCGAACCCGATTCAATTGACACTTGGGCCATTACAAAACAAAACGTAAATAAAGTATCGCGATTAATAAATATCGTCGTGTCTTGTGAGTTCAGTGCCATAAATTATTATTACACTAAACTTATCGATAATGTTTTTGAACAATTCTTACTAAAAGCTGAAATAGACCAATTAAACAGCACCGACGACGAAACATTGAGTAGGATAAACGAACACTTCGAAAAATATCAAATAATATCGAATCGCGTTAGAAATAATTTAACACCAATGATATTAACTTTAGCAGGTTTGGTAAAGTTCACCAAACATGATCGTTTTGAAAATCATAAAATGTTAAAAATATTGCTATCCTGGTACTCGTTTATGGTGAGTAACGATGAAAGACTTAGTAAAAAAATTTCTTTTGAATGGGCAACGTTAATTTCAGATTCTATTTATATAACTAATTATCAAATACGAAATCGTCTTGAACAGTTTATGTTCGAAAATTGCTATCATTCCGAGGGATTAAAAAAGTTTAAAGAAGAAGTAGCCACCAGAATTGCAAATATGCATGATTTAGTGGACCGTGATTACCTAGAAGATATAAATAAACTAGTAACCTTAATAACATATCCTATTTTGGTGGATAAAAATGAAGATAAGAGGTTCATATTTAATTCCCACTCCGGTTATGAGAAATATGCTTCGTTGCTTCGCCAACAAGTTTCTAAGAATATAGTATACATTTCATGGAACGGAAAAAAAGTCAATATGGATAGAGTGTTTAAAAAAACTATCGTGAGGGCTTTCAAAATTAAATTAATTGTGGCATATGAAAAATCATTACTTGATGAAATAACCGAAATAATTAAAGGTTATGAGTCGCTTACGTTAAAAAATATCATGGTCGATGACTCGGTTTTAGACAAACGTAAAATGTGCATGGAACGTTTGTTCGATAAAATAGAAGAATACATACAAATATATAAAGCCGCCGGTCACCCAACGTATTTACTAAACAACATGAAGTCAATAAAAATTAATGTATTACACATGTGCTCCTTGATGTCATCGTTCGTAATCAATGAAAATCGCATAAAAGCCTACATTACCGGTTTGGACGCCATAAAAGCAAAGAATTTCGTCGGAGAAAATTTCGAATCGTTTTTAAACTCCTTGTCCCAGATAGTGATCTGTGCCAGGTTACATCCTGCTATAGCTGATACGTTTGTAGAAAGAATCGACTACTATTTTAATTTGCCACCCGAATTCGTCAACGATTATCAATTTTTATACACCATGTACCATGAGAAACATAATCAAAAATATTTGCGTGATAAATTATCTCAGATATATGAAAAAATAATTTCGTTGGATTCGCACGTTAACAAGTGTTCAACGACGATCAATGGTGACAATGTGGTGCATTCTGACGACGCCATTGCAATGTTCTTTGAACAGTTTAATGCAATTTATGACGAAATTATAATGGACATCAGTGACATAAAATCCAACTGTTTGGACACGAACAATATCACGTTGAACGATTTAGCACTGATATTGATTTATAACAAACAGCACATCAAGTTGTTCGACCGAAGCGAACAGAAGTCGTTGGGTAACGATCGTATGCGACATTTATCAACATTTACGTACACCGTTAGGCTCATGTTTGAAGAGCGTCATCATATTACTTGCGGTGCTGGACCATTAAATCTTCTTGTTCGACTCGGAAAACCACCTGACGATGATACTCCGTGTAAACAGTGGGCACGCGATATCAACAGCGTCGACGACTTAAAAAATGAAAATAATTTATCATCGATTTTCACGTGCGCGAAAATATTCAGTGATTTTAGCGACGCCACGCAACGGCTGTTAGACGATTTCGACAGAGTCGAATTCAAATTAAATTGGCGCAGTACAGAAATGACGCTGGCTCAAGTTCACGACAATTATATGAATTACCCATTCGTCATTCAGGACTATTACGATTATTCGTATTATGTCTTGAATTGGATGACTACCCTTATCTATTCTATGCTGATGGATATCTTCAACACACAAATCGCGACCAACGATTTCACATTGGACGACTCTGCGAGGTTGACGTTATTATCGTGTGTGATTGATTTCATTGATATCGAACCTCGTCGACTGGAGACCGTCAGTGATCTTTTCTCATCGACCGCTCTCCTCATCCAACCGGATATTAGTAACACCAGAGAAAATACGCTGTATTACACGCATGTACTTCGAGACACATTTGAATTCCTAGGGTACACGGAACAATCCTTACCGTACATGGATGGAAATGTATCACAACGTATTATGACACTTTCCAGTAAAATTGAACTTTTATTGAAAACTTACAAGAAGTAAAATATTATACTAAATTTCAGTGCGTAAAATTAGTTTATATAAAAATTCACAATTGATGACGATTCAGTCCACTAAACTTAAGAATTCAAACCTATAATTAGTACTTTATCGAAATCATTCACGGGAAATAAAAATGTAAATTTTACAAATGTTTTTATCGTATTGTACACTGGTAGAAATTATGATAACTACATTATTGTTAGACGATCGAATTTGATTTTATATAATCAACAAAAAAAGTATTATTGATTTATAAATAATGAATTTTTTTTAACTATATATTTATAATAGTTGTAATTCAAACTAATCGCAAATTAATAATGAGGTATTAAGTCAAATATCTTCAAAAAAATACGTTAAATTTCTAAATTTGATATTGTGATAAATTATAAATACGAATTATAGAGTTTCCATAATATAAAGAAAAGTTTTTGCAAAGAATTACTTAATTTATAATACGGATTTACAAAATACAAATAAAAATAAACAATTATAAATAATGTAATAATGTACATGTATTATTAATATATTATAATGTATATTATACATACAAATAAATGGTTTAAAAAATATAGTAGCTAATAAAAGACAATGATTACATTTCACTAGAACATAAAACACGGAAGTCAAGTATTTGAAAAATATACGTGAGTTTTATCTTAAAATTAACGTGTAACGTGTAATATACCTACGTGAAGTGTTTTTCATTCTGAAAAACAAAATAGTAAAAATATAATTTAAATACTATAATTAATTAAACACGAGAAGATTTTTAATTAGTATAGCTGATAAAAATGAATCCAGAGTTTCCATTAACTCCAAAAAAAAAAAAAAACAATGCCTACATATTATATAAAATTAAACATTATTATCTAAATTTGCATTTAGAATCTTCATCAACATAAAAAATTGTGTGGTTAATCATTATTAATTTCTGGATAAAAATGTATGTATCCCGACGCAACAGTGGGACTCTATATATATATTCAAATAACCAAATTTCATAGTTTGTCAAAAATGTCTCTCGCAATAATGACAACTTACACAGTGGCTCTTTAGTAACCGGTAATTAGGTCAAACATTTAGAAATACGGCTTTGGTATTTATTTACCATTTGTGTGTGCAACGAACACATGTGAAAATCAAACAAATGCAACCAATGCAAATAGAGCACGTCGCCACAAAAAAAAATCCAACTACTTTCATTGTCATCGGGATAGAACGTCGACAGTTTACTTAATACGTATTTCCATTAACTCACAACGAACGATTCGCTGGCAATACTTATTTCTATTTTACTATTCTTTACCGTTGTACGAGTGAAAAACTTAAATAAATGGATTCAATTTCTAAAACCACTTGTGCGAAAAAAACGAATTTTCATGGAAAAAAAACAAATGCACCCAATGGGAATACAGCACGTCATTACAAAAAAAAAAAATTAACCAGTTTTCATTGCAACTGGAGTAGAGCATCGCAAATTTAGTTCATACGTGTTTCCATAAAGCCACAATGAAGAATTCGATAGTATCACTTATTTCTATTTTACAATTATTTACCGTAATTAGAGTCCTTGGAAATGATATGTTTAATGATGCCACAGATGAGCGCACGCAAGAGAATGATTCTGGAAGAAATATCGTCCAAGAAAATGAACCAGAGGAAATAAGATTACAAGACTTTCTCCAGGTGCTACGGAAAAATCATAATGTTATATCAAGAAAGGTTTTTATCGATGACCAGGAACAGTCAATAGAGGACTACTTTACCAGATCCGATTTGGATGGATCTCGTCACATGTGGGCGATTACAAAAGAAAACTTATTGGAAGTAACACAATTGATAAATGTCGTGGTGTCTTGTGAGTATAGTGTCATCAATTATTATCACACTAAACTTGTTGAAAATTTTTTTGACCGATTCATACTAAAAACTGAAATAGACCAATCGGAAGACGACGATGAAAAATTGCGTAGAATAAACGATTATTTCAAAAAATATGAAGTCATATCAAATCACATTTTAAAAAATGTCACACCGATGTTATTAACTTTAGCAGGTTTAGTGAATTTAATAAAACGTACTGTATCTAAAAATGACTTCATTTTAAGAATGTTTGTATCGTGGTACACGTTCATAGTGAGTATCTTTAATAAGCGTAGTGTTAAGACATCTTTTGAATCGGCAATGTGGATTTTAGATTCAATGTATCTCACAAATTTTCAAATAAGAAATCGCCTAGAGCAGTTTATGATTAAAAATTGCTATTATCCCGAGAGATTAATGTCATTTAAAAGTGAAGTGGACAATAGGATTGCAAATATGAATGGTTTCGTAGACCATAAATATCTAGAAGACATAAATTATTTAGTTACCACATTAACGTATCCTAGTTTAGTGGATAAAAATGAAAATAAAAGATTCGTATTCAACTCCAACTCCGAATATTTGAAATTAACTTCATTGCTTTGCGATCAAATTTCTACAAAACACATACGCATTAAGTGGAACGGAAAACCTGCCTACTTGAAAGATAAGTATGATAGAGCCATAAACACTTATAACATTAAAATAATTTTAATGACCGAAAAATTATTGCTTGACAAAATAATTGATATAATTCGAGGATACGAGTGGCAAACGATAAAATATATCATGGACGATCACACGGTTTCGGACAAACGTAAAATGTGCAATGAACTTTTGTTTGACAAATTAGAAAAATACATACCGATTTTTAAAGCTGCCGGTCACTCGACTTATTTACTAGACAATATGGTGTCAATCAAAATTAATTTAGCATACATTTGCTCTTTGTTGTCATCGGTTGAAGACAATGATGATTATATAAACGACTATATTAATAATTTGGAATCGATAAAAGTACCGAATTTCAATGGAAGCGATTTTGAATTGTTTTTAAACTCCTTGTCCCAGATGGTGGTCTGCACCATCTTACATCCGGCTATATCGAACGCGTTTTTAGAACGAATCGACTATTACACGACGTTTCCACTGGAATTCGTCGTAGAG
This sequence comes from Stegophylla sp. TES_Ste_2020, assembly GCA_025469315.1. Taxonomy (NCBI): domain Eukaryota; kingdom Metazoa; phylum Arthropoda; class Insecta; order Hemiptera; family Aphididae; genus Stegophylla; species Stegophylla sp. TES_Ste_2020. The sequence goes on from JAIPRM010001805.1 coordinate 20,532, forward strand.
TATCATTATTTATACACCGTGTACCACGACAGACCTCATCGAAAATCTTTGTGCGACAAATTAAATCGGATACACGAGAAGGTAGTTATGTTGGAAGCACGAATCAAAAAGTGTCAGTCAGTTTTCAACGATCCGTCACTATATGGTGATGGCCTCTGTTTAGACGAGTATAACGCACTATATTACGAAATAATAATCGGCATCAGTGACGTGATATCGAATTGCTTGGTCAAGAACGACATTATCTGGAACTTGTTATCAATGACGCTAATATACAACAAATTGCACAACAAGTTGTTCGACCGCAATGGGCAGAGGTCGCTCGATGCCGTGCGTATACGGCAATTGGTGACGTTCACGTGCGTCGCGAGACTCGTATTCGAAGAACGCCATCATTTGACTTGCAGTTATGGACTGGCACATCGTTTCAAAACAATCGAAAAATCGGTCGACGAAGACACGTCGTGTAAACGGTGGACACGAGCCGTTAACAGTGTCGGCGACTTGAAAAGTAAACATAATTTATACGCGATTTTCAAGTACGAAAAAGAATTCAGTGATTTTAGCGACGAAACGCGACGGCTGTTGGACAAGCTCGGCCACGTGGAATTCAAAGTGCATTGGGGCCCAACCGAAATGACGCTCGCCCAAGTTCACGACTATTACAATAATCGCCCTTTCGAAATCCAGAACTATTACAATTATTCGTATTACGTGTTGAAGTGGATGACCACTCTGACGTATTCCACGCTGATGGACATACTTAACAACGAAATTGCGACCAAAACTTTCACGCTCGACAACTACGACAGATTGGCATTACTGTTATCCACGATTAAATTCCTTGATCTAGACACACGTCGATCGAAGAACGTGGTAGATCTTTTCTCGATGACCACTAACGTCATCCAACCGGATATCAGTTACACCGCCGAAGACATGATACATTTCGAGCGCGTAATTCAAGATGCATTCGAGTTTCTGGGTATCACGAAACAGTCTTTGCCGTTCATGGAGGGCAATGTTTCTAAACGTATTCATACGTTTGTCTCGGATATTCAAATTATGTCAGACATTTACCAAAACCGATTTGCCCGACAATCCGATGAGTCTGACGAAGTCTCGTAAAAATTCTCAACTAATGAAGATTCAGTTTAACGAAATATATAAAATCCAAACCAAATTTTGAACTTAACGAATTATGTTTTAACCGTATTATTTAAAGATTAAAATTATCATAGCTACATTATTGTAAGTCGACCAAATTATTTCAATAGAAAATATGTCACTTTACTTAAATAACTAAATTATAATTATCGATTAATAAAAAATAGTAAATAACCTATGAACTTATACACAATTATATACAACTATATAATATATTATATATTTCGATTGGATTTTTTTTTTTTTAAGCACAAAATTTATAATTTATAGCACGATTTATAAATTGTATTTAAATCTAAATATAAGCTTCGAATTAAAATATAAGTGAACATAGTGTTGTATAATATTATGAACATTTAATGGATTATAACTAAAAATAACTTCCGAAAATGTGTTGACTCCAGTTGGGGCCGAAAACATTTGAATACCACGGTAAACGTTTACCTATTTATTTTGATATTGTGGTAACTGGTAACTGTGATTCTCTAGAGGTATTTTGAACCCTATGGGAACCGGTACTCGCTAAAAAACCGTTAATATTAATAGTTAAATTGTTATACCTTTTGTTTTTGAAGCTTCGCACGCACCATTTGTGTTTTCGATCGATTAAAACATTGCTGGAAATCATTTTCTTGCAATTCCTTTAACACTACTGTTGATTATGTGTTTTCGCAACTACAAATGATTCATAATGAGTTCCTTTTGTCGCGCCTTTTTTGTTTTGGAAAAAACCTAAAATCACTTGGAGCTAGTATTAGCAATTATATTGTAGCCCTGGAGTTTGATTTTCAGCCAGAATCTGTATAACAATGAATCATTATGATTCGGCACGTTATTTTTATGCAAAATCCTCACAATTCAGGCCGTTTTCTTCTTACTCGCTCTTTAAGTGTTGTCAAAACGTGACAATAATAATGTAGATTTATAATTTGTTCCAGAAATATCCATTCAATTATTAATATTACAACTTAATATCATCAGTTTTCTTTAAGAACGTGGATGTGGGTCACATGTTGGTCGTCTTCAAGTTTAACACGATACTCAACAAATCTTTTGTGCTACTAAGTAACACGTCATGTGTTCGGGTCATAACATTTTCTCCATAAACATCTAAAAAAGTGACATGTAATAAAGTTTCAAATAAATATTTATTTTTAAACTTAAAACGAGAAAAATATGGTATAAAATATGCACTGAAAATTCTAATTATGCAAAAATACTCTATAAAAATGACTTTATTAAATAAAAGTGTTAAAACTATTAATTTTTATTAGATATCAAATAATGTTTCTAATTTGTATAGATGGCAAAAATATTTACAAATTAGTAGAAATCAGGGCAATAATGACTTTATTAATGGGTGACGAGTATATTTTATACTTATCAAAATAACTTAAGTACTGTCGTAATGTACCAAAAAATCATTAAAGATGTTGGTGTACTTAACCAAAAATATATTTCCCACATTATTGTACCATCATCATTATTTTAACAAGAACAATTTCCAATTATTAAGAAGATTGACTGATAACAATAATATTATTAATAAAATTAAATTATTAAAATTAAAAAAAAAAAAAAAAACATTAATACGATAAATTATGAAAACATGTGTTTATGTACAAATACAATAAAATATTTAAAAATATGTAAAATAATATTTCGTATTTGAATTATGAATAATTCAAAACAGACTTTGACAGAATCCACTGTCTTTCGCTATGTAACAGAAAAAAAAATGTTATTGCATTAAATTTACAGCTCTGCTTATAAGTTATGACCAAAAGCTAATTTATAATGTAATTTTGAACTTCATAGCAACAAAAAAATATCTTTTTAGTTTTAGCTGATTTTGTAATAAAATATATGTATATAATAAGTATTGTGCATCTGTCAAAACTTTATACACATGTTGTTATGGAGGAAATATATACATAGGAAATACGAAATGAAATAATTTTGAAAAAATCACAAAATTCGTAATATTAGTTTGTAAAATACGTATTGGAGAGTAAAACAAAAGTTTGACCTCAGTTTACGAGATCATGAATCAAAAAATGCACGAATTTTGAAATTTCGCGTTTGTGTTATCTCGGGATTCACGTGTCACGCATGAAACAGGAGAAAACATGGAAAATAAATATCCGTGTACCTAAGACTCGAATACACGGGCGCAATAAAGCGCGAGTTCTATTAAAACCTCGGTGCAAAGTATGCCTGGCTTTAAGGAGGCTTCAGGATCCGGTTGAAAGGAAAAATCGCATTAAAGTAAATTAAACTCGAGAAGATTTTGCATTAGTACAACTTATGAAAATGAATCCGGACGCCAATGTAAATAAGGTTAGATACTTTTTAATTTTTATATTCGTTTTTATTTAAATTTGCATAAAGATAATTTTTTTTTTTTTACCTTTTTCCAGACGATTAAATATGTATTAAAATTTACTAACATTCATGCGTATAAAAAAAAAAATTATGGTTTATTTCTATTTTTATCCAGATAAAAATCTGTTTATCCATTACAATAACACAGGGACTGGATGATATGTGTGCCCATAGTATGCAAATCTCCTTTTTTTATATTTTTTCTCAAAAATGTCCAAAGCTGTAATAACGACTGTAAAATACATTTTTCTCGATAATAGGTACTCAATTAAAAAATGAAAATCTGAACTAACAAGCATCGAATAATATATCCATTTGTGTATACAAGGAACACGCGTGGAAATCAAACAAACGCAACCAATGGAATTACGGCACGTTATAGCAAAAAAAAACCACCAATTATCACCGTCATTGGGATTGAGTATCAAAAATAATTTACTGCATGAGTATTTGCATAAATTCACAATGGAGAATTCGCTAGCGTTTATTATTTCCAATATACTATTCTTTACCACTGTACGACTCCACGGAGACGATATGTGTAATGATATTAGAGATCATTGGCTGCAGACGAATGAGTCTAGAAAACATAATATATTCCATGAAATTGAACACGAAGAAACGGAATTAAAAAAATTTCTCCGGGTGCTATGGCGAAATTCTGATGTTATATCGAGGAAAGTTTTTATCGGAGACAATGAACAATCAATAGAAGATTACTTTATTGGAGCCGGTTCGGGCGGATCGTTTGACATGCGGGCCGTTATTGAAGAAAACCTATTGGAAGTATTGAATTTGATAAATATTGTCGTATCTTGTGAGTATAGTGCTATCAATTACTATTACACTAAACTTCTTGATAATCTTTTTGAGCTATTCGTTTCAACGACTGAAATAGACCAATCGGAACTGGAAGATGAACAATTGCGTAAGATAAACGATTACTTCGAAAAATATCAAGTCATATTGGATCACATTTACAAAAATTTCTCACCGACGATATTGACATTAGCAGGTATAACAAAATTAACAAAACGTATTGTGTCTAAAAATCATAATATTTTAAGATTATTAACATCTTGGTACACGTCCATGGTGAGTATCGACAATGTGCGTGGTACTAAGAAATCTTTTGAATCGACAATGTCAATTTTAGATTCTATATCCATTACAAATTATCAAATACGAAATCGTCTAAAACAGTTTATGATTAGAAATTGCTATAATCCCGAGGGATTGATGAAATTCGAAGAGAGAGTAGAAAAAAAGATTGCGAATATGCGAGATTTCGTGGATCGTGATTTTTTGGAAGACATAAATCTTTTCGTATGCTTCGTGACGTACCCAAATTTGGTGGATAAAAATGTAGACAAGAGGTTCATATTTAACACCGTAGTCGGTTATGAGAAATTGAATTCACTGATTCGCAATGAAATTTCTACAAATTATATATTCGTTATAAAAAATGGGAAACGTGTCAGCATGAACAGAATGTATAAAAGAGTCATGGAAACTAATAGGGTCAGAGTGATTATGATTTACGAAAAATCATTACTCGATAAAATAACGGCGATTATTCGAGGATATGAGTGGCTTACGTTGAAAAATATCGTTAACGACAACTCGGGCAAGGACAAATTTAAAATGTGCAATGAACTCTTGTTCGACAAAATAGTGGAATATATAGAAAAATTCAAAGCCGCCGGTCACCCGACTTATTTGCTGAACAACATGATGTCGATAGAAATAAGTTTACTGTACATATGCTCTTTGATGTCGTCGTTCGCAATCAATAAAGACCGCGTAGAAGCGTACGTCGCGGAGTTGGACGAAATAAAAGCGTGGGATTTCGTCGGCGGGAACGGTTTCGAATCGTTTTTGAAATCCTTGTGCCAAACAGTGGTCTGCGTGAGGTTGCATCCGGCAATAACGGACACGTTGTTGGGACGCGTAGACTATTATTCGACTTTGCCGCACGAATTCGTTGTCGATTTTCAATTTTTGTTCACCGCGTACAACGAGAGTCCTCGTCGGGAATCTATGTGCGAAAAGCTATCTCGGATATACGGGAAAATATGTTCGTTGGAAGCGCGAATCGACCGCCGCCGCCGCGCTGCGCACACAACCGACGGCGTTGACGACGATCCGTTTGAAGAGTTTAACGCGCTTTATCGCGAAATCATAATCGACACCGGTGACGTGATATCGAACTGCTTGGACGAGAAGGAAGTGATCTGGAACGGATTCGCCGTGATCCTGATTTACAGCGAATCGCGCGTCAAGTTGTTCGACCGGAGCGAACGGAGCGAATCGTCGGACGACGATCGCGCGCGACGTCTGGCGAAGTTCGCGTACACCGTGAGACTGATGTTCGAAGAGCGTCGTCACATCACTTGCGGCGTCGGACCGGCGGCGGCGAATCGTTTGGGAATACCGTCCGCGGCGGCCGACGGAGGAGATCGTCATCGTCGTCGCGGGCAATCGTGCGGGCAATGGTCGCGCGCTGTCCGCAGCGTTGACGACCTGAGGGGCGCCGCGGCCGGTGGTAATTTATCGCCGATATTCGAGTACGAGAGAGCGTCCGGCGATTTTAGCGAGTCGACGCGACGACTGTCGTGCGGATTCCACGCGGTCGAGTTCAAGTTGAACTGGGGCCCGGCCGAAATGACGCTCGACCGGTTTCGAGAGCGCAACGAGAACGACCCGTTCGACTTTCAGGACTTCGACGATTATTCGTATTACGCGATGGACTGGATGGTCACCCTGACGTATTCCACGCTCATGGACATCCTCGACGCCCAGATCGCCGACTGCTGCCGCGACGACGGTTTCACGCTGATCGACGACGACGACGACCATGCGGAATCGCTGCTCGCGGCCGTAAACGGGTTCTTGGACTTAGACGCGCGCCGACTGAACGCCGCCGTGAGAGCGATTCTCTCGACGACCGCCGCGATCGTCCGACCGGACGCCAATCGTACCGCGGAAGACGTGACGTATTACGGGCACGTCATTCGAGACGCGTTCGCGTTTCTCGGCCTCGCGGAACAGTCCATACCGTACATGGACGGAAACGTCTCCGAACGCATCGGCATGCTTTACACGGAAATTCAACTCGTATTGCATTTTTACAAAAACCAATTTTCACCCGATAACAATGTGGTGTCCGACGATTTCACGTAGAATGTCTCAATCGATCATTTTTTTTTCGATTTTTCACTAAACCTAAAAATCTGAACCCCTAGATATTGGACAAAAAATGTTTCCTCGTAAGGTAAAAATCAAGTTTGCTCTATAAATAATTGCTATTATTATTTGTTTTGTTTTTTTCCGGTAGGTATTTAATATATTTTTAGAAAATATATATACAAGACTGTTCTGATGAAATTAAAAATCATAAAAGAATAGTTATTTTCCGGTTTTACAAGTATAAAAACCTATGGGTGCGTTACAGCACTGATTCAGTTGAAATTTTCTCAATACAAAATGTAAGACATAAAATCCTTAATATTTTGTTTTAAGTACCATAAACCTAAATACCGAGTTTATAAGTCTATAATTAATGAAAAGTATGAATATTTAGATAATTTATTTTGCTGTGCTCAATGTATATTTATATAATATGACTAGGTGACCAGTGAATAGTCTATAGAAATATTAAATTCTAATTTTTTCAATAACTTTGCTAATTTTAATTATATTATTGTTTGTTGGTAATTAAGAGATGGCATAATATATTGTATAGCAGTTCGCAATCATATATTTGATGTAAACCAATTTTAAGAATTATAATATAAAGTGTACGTTATGTTCTGAAGTAAATCCTAGAAATATATACATGTCAATAGTCATACTAAGTTGTATCATTTTATCATTCAAATGTATAATTATCCCAGCACCCTTTATATACAATAATAATTTTATTCTTTTGTGTGTCATTCAGCTGAAGCTTCGATGAGTTGAGAAGCATTCGGGTAGACATTTATGTAGGTACAGGTATTCAAGAAATATTTTAATACTATACAAAAATTTTGTATACAGGATATTTTTTGAAATTCACATGTGAATCCTCGATGGGATATTCTGTATAAGCCTACACAATTTTTTTTTTTTATGAGTTTTATAGGTTGGTTTTCATGTCTTATTCTTTAAGCATTTTTTATTCACTAACTTACCCAGTACATTGGGTGAGTTGATCAAATAATATTTAAAACCACAAGACAAAAACATTTAACGAAAAAATTATTTCAATAAAAATATTAACAGTAGGCCAGGATTATTGCTCATGTGTTATAGTTTATGACAGCTAGATTTTATTTTCTCTCAAAAAAATAAATATATTAATATAATTTAAGAATAATTACAATTTTATTTAAAAATAATTTGTTTACCAATTTACCAGGGTCTCCCCTGTTTTATGTTACTTAAGTAAAAAACAAAAAAAAAAAAAAAAGCCGGAAATACTTCGCACGACGGGTGGTATTCTCTTGACGGGCGTATTACTTTTTAAAGAAACGATAAATCATTTCTTCAGTAAAACGATTCTGAACGAAGGAAGTTAATAATATAAGAAAAAAAAAAAATGTTCGAAAAATGTCCAAAATTTTTTTTCACATTTTAAAAATTTTCTTGCGCCAAAATCTTTTTTATAGAATTTTCTATCTATGTTTAAATTTTCATAAAATTCTGATTAAAAAATAATGGTTTTCGAGTCGTTTTTGTCAAATTTTGGGTAGTTTTTTCCAAAAAAAACATTGAAGAATTGAGAAATTCAAAAAATGACCTCTTTAAAGTACAATTTAGAGGCGAAACGGATTTCAAAAAGTTATTGATCGAAACTTTTGGACAAGTATTTCTATACGAAAAGTTGTACACAGAAAAAAATAAAAATAATAAAAAATAATAATGAACATCATTGTAAAAACACTAGCTTCTTCACTTCGCTCAGAATCTAAAAGTAGTTCTTAAAAAAACAAAATTATATTAATACTTCAATTAACCTATTAATTAATTGGTATATAATGAACATAATTTTAAAAATGTATACAAATGTACCACTTCATCAATTTGACAGCGGAATTTGATTGAAAACTTAAATTTTTGGGTATCTATATAATTAAATAAATTTCTTGCGACCCCCAGGAAATCGACTCGAGATCCACCAGTGAGTTGCCGCGACACACACTTTGTGAAACGCTGTCGTGTCACAGACCATTAGGTGATTCCGTACACTGCATGACTACGGGTTTAAAAACCCATATCATCTAATCAATAGCTATCTCTTAATCAAATGCAATTTTGGATTTGAAAATAGTGACTCGAAAAAATCTAATATTTTGTCCCATTAAATCAACTTTCTGGTACACTGTGCGGAGGCGACAACGAAGAGCTAGCCGTGTTTTTCTCCATTACACACTATAGTGAAATTATTACATTATAAAGTATTTCGCTTAAATTGCGATTCCCCGTCTGTGTGTGTGTGTGTGTGTGTGTTCGCGTGTAGTGTCACGCCTACAATATAATGATATGTATAAGACGTTCAATCTTCTTATATTATTATTATTTATTATGTTATGCCATTACGTTCACCTGTATGGTCGCGGGTCTTTATGAATTAGTAATAGTAAGACGACAAAACGGAAAAATAAAAAAAAAATATTACAAAATCGTTATACAAAGTCCCCTAAATATTATACACACACACACACACACACATAATAATATTAGGTAGTTATTGAATATTTTATGAATACGCTTTTCTCCGCGATTCGTTCCTCGCGTTCACACACCGTACGAAAATAACCATCACACCGCGTGTTATAGTGTCACGTTTGCACACACACACACACACACACACACACACAGGCGCTAAGTTTTCAAATAAAAGTAGCTTACGCGTGTGATTTTCTTCGAAGGGGCGGGGTAATGGAAAACAAATTATTTCTTTTGTGTGGTTTAATTTAAATTCGATATTTTTTAAGAGGAGTAAAAATTTCCGTGAAGCAATCGCCTCCTCCTCCTCCTCCTCATCCCCCACGCCACTGTTGATAATTACCACCCCGAATGAGTTTGTATTTGGATAGGTGATCGTAAAACATCAAATAATAACCATTATTGCGCGATAAGAACAAAATGAGAATTTAAGAGTTTCCGATAATTTTTTGAAATTTTTGGTGTCCATAGAACTTAACTTATTTTAAATGTTCGTTCTCCTATAAAAAAAAAAAAAATTACAATACGAATAATGATCGAGGAGGGCTTTAGCCCCCCCCCCTCCTCTAACCACCCTCTTTGCGGAAAATGGCGATCAATTATTATTTTTATTTTATTTTTTCTTAATTATTACACGTCTATTAAAAGAGTTTATAAAATAGTAATAAATAATAGTAGAATAACACTTTAGTTTATTAATGAAATCGAACGCATGGGGCGACAAATGGCGCAGTAAAGGTGTCGTCTGTTACACGAGAGTCAATAATAAACCAACTTCAATGAATCACTCGGATAAGTAGATTATTGCGTACGAATATCGACGAAAACGTTTCAGTAATATTGTCATCGATATTGAACACTTGTCAGCGTGAAGAATATTTTTTATTCAATATAAGCAATCGTTTACTGGGCACCTACATAGGCACCGGCTAGGAAATATTTCCAAAAATGTTACAATCAGTTAATCGATTCGTTTTCCATAAGTGTACTCCCCACCCCTCAATTTGAATATGGGTATTGGTCGATTAACAAATTGTTTTTGTCGATTAATCGGTTGTTTTTGCGACTCTATCGGCAATCTAGTACTAGAGCAGTGGTTCCCAACGTGGGCGCTACCACCCCCTTGTGGGCGTTTTTAATATATTGAGGGGGGGGGTCGTTTTACCGAAGGAGGCGATGTAAATTATAATCCATTCTAGATTTATAACTGCCAAGAAAAAAACAAAAAGTTCATCAGTTTTTTTACTAACGATGACGCTAAATGTAATACATTATACAGGATTACATTTCAGGTATGAATTTTTTTTCGATTAAGAACTACGTGAAAACAGAGATTTAAGACCGAATACAATAATTTTATTAGTAGAGATCTTTAACTACAAGGCATATAAGTCACATAAGTATTTTTAGTACAATTATTTTATTACAAGCGAAATCAGTACAGTAATACTATATTTAGTAGGTATTTTAATTTATAAATAAACATAATTTAGTTGTTTCTTTTTTACAAAAAAATTTATAAAAGATTTATCTGTTTTTTGAAAGTCTATTAAGTAATTTATGACCGTGATAACGAAAAAGAAAACTAAGGGGTAGTAAGTTTATCAAAAATTGTGATGTGAGGGGGTGGTGTGAGATTTTTGAGGGTCAAAGGGGGGTAAAATTGAGTAAAATAAGGTTGGGAATCACTGTACTAGAGCTACGAACATCATGGACACCGATCGTTTTGCTCGAACATTTCGTTTTGACTGTCGGTTTTGAGTTTGGCAACCGAGTGAACATCCTTACCAATAGTACAGGATTCGAAGCAGGTGTTTTTTTGCGAATAAACTATTATTATTTTTTTTTTTTCCCCCATAATTGACCGACAGACCGCGACGGCGCGGCGGGGGGTGTACATAATGGGATAATATTATACCTGCACACAACATAGCAACCGACGACCCTGCAGCGAAGCGCCCCAAAACACGTCACCGCGTAAACGTTCTGCGACCGAAGGGAAATACATACATACCAGTATTATTAGTATCTCAAACAGTGGCGTAGCCAGGGAGGGAGGGGTTTGGGTGTTCAACCCCCCCCTTTGATTTTTTTTTTATTACTCTTATAGTATTATACCTACCTATAGGAAATTAAAATAGTTTAACACCAGAATAATAGATCTTAAAATATATCATTTAAATAACATTAAATAACAATAAGTTAAATGAACGATTAAAACTTTTATATTCTGCTAGATAGTTTGATCGACATGATTCAATAATTATTTTTCTTGAGTTATTTTACGTCATAGTTGATACTTTACAAGAAATTTGTTGTATTTGTATATGTCAAAAAAATTAGCAAAAACTTAAACTTTTCTAAAACAATTCTTTTAACGTGCTTTAATAATGTAATACAATACATTTTTTTATATATTTTTAAATTTCTATAGAATTTAGCAAAATTTTCAGTGACAATTATTATTCCTACTTATCAACGATCATTTTTGACAATAAAAAGATTGAAACCATATTTGCAAAATAACTACAACACAAATATGTTTAGTTTTTATGTTCTTCAATTAGTTAACGAAACTAATTGAGGTTTAATGTATACGTTAGTTTTGTAAAAAAAGCTATGGATTAAGATTCAACCATAAATCATAATTAACCTCAATAAATCTACATTTTAATCGTAACCAGAAATGTTTAATAATCCAAAAGACCTGAATTTTCACCCAAACAAATGACTCGGATTCAATTCCCTGGTATATATAGCATTATTGTATACACTTTAACCCACCCCGACCATAGCTATATCACTGGAGTAGTCCACTAGAAAAACTTGAAAAAACCCCTCCCTAAAGAAAATCCTGGCTACGCCACTGATCCCAAACAATATAATATGTAATATTATGTTCTATTGAAAACAATAATAATTAATACTGTCGTCGGACGTCGGACCTCGCGCGCCATAATAAATAAAAACCTGAATTCGCCGCCGCCTCCGTCCAACCGTTCAGAAGTCGGCCTTCGAGCGATAACATTTTTCTGGAAAAAAATACCCAAACACGTTGTCACAGCCGCACGGAGACGTTCTCCCGGGCCCCAAGGCGACGTCGTCGGGTCGGGGATAAATCGTTATATAATAATTATTATCGTTTTTGTTTTTTTTTTTTTTTTCGCCGCTCGCTAAGGATGACGCGTGCGAGACCGAATTCGGTTTTTGGAACGGGAAGTTCCCCGCGCAAGGTCGCCCCGCCGCCGTGTGAGATCATCGCGAAACTCGCGTTGTGTTATTGCAGAGGTTCCCAAACTGTGGGTCGCGATTAAATTTTAGTTTCTGACTGAAGTGAAGAAATATTTTCCCAAAAGTTTCGATCAGCAACTTTTTAAATTAAATCAGAATTTTCCTCTAGACGGTACACTTAAGGGTGGTTATTATTCGAAATTCCCAATAGATTTTTCGAAATTTGAGTAAAACTGCCTTAAATTAGACAAAAATGCAATTGAAACTTTATGGAAATTTAAATATAGACTTCAGACAATAATATGATAACTATTTTTGTGGAAGACATCTTTTTTTTTCTTCTTTGAGTGAAGAATCCCCATGGTGCGACTTTTTATAAGTACAATTTCTTCTTTTTTTTTGTAATATTAATTTAAAATTATTTACTTACATAATTTTTGGTATTTATTACACATTTTTTTGTGATAAATAAATGAATAATTATAGTTATTTAACAGTTGTACATTATTATTAGAGAAAAATTTAGTGGACATATTTTGGTTATTGTCTTGGGTCGCCAAAATTGAAAAAATGACCGAAATGGGTAATTACCAAAAAAAGTTTGGGAACCTCTGTGTTATTGTTGTAATATGCGACGTTTCAAATGAATTGACAAATGAGACGACACGCGACGACTGCAATTTTATTATTATTATTTGTCAGACTCTTGTTTTTTGCCATACGTCACATGACAACGAGCTAATAATTAGACATGGCGCGATATTAATAATTTACGTCCGATGACGACGTAGCAGAAAAAACATAATATCCTGTACGCGCACTCGACATATTAATATATTAATCACCTCCGTATGGGGTTTTCGTTTTTGTTTATTTATTTATTTATTATTATTATTATTATTTTTTTTTTTTTGAAACGTCCTAGAGACGATTATAAATTATTATTAGGTAAGACGTACGATAATATTATTGTTTTTTTTTTTTTCTTCCCCCATCTAGTAACTCGTTGTAGGATGTATGAAATCCACGTTTTTTTTATGCTTTTTGGTTTCATTTTTTTTTTTTTTTTGGCGGTCTTTGCGCCATTTTACACGGTTATAATGTCGTTTCAAACCTTTTAGAACGTTTATTACTATTATTATTATTATATTATCCTTCTTTTTATCAACACGCATAAACGTTATAAATATTGGAAATTTTTTATAATTTTTTTTTTTTTTTTACATTATTACATTATTTGTCGGTTTACGTTATTTCGAAATTGATATTTGTTTTTTTTTATTTTCAAACACAGCAAAATTTTTGTAAAACGTAGCTAAGTAATATAGAAATGCGTTTCATAACACCAGAAGTAGTATGCAGTTCTCTTTAATTTGCATATTTAATTCTTTTTTCCATATAATTGCATATTTCACATATTTTTCAATATTTAATTTGGGTTTTCTGGGTATAGGAAAATTTTTCTCTGAATAACTAAAGAGATTGAATATTATTTGATATTTTTATTTGTTTAAATGTAAGCTTAAAAAGCCGGACATACTTCGCACGATGGGTGTACTTCGCACGACGGGTGGTATTCTCTTGACGGGCGTATTAAATTTTAAAGAAACGATAAATCATTTCTTCAATAAAACGATTCTGAACGAAGGA
>JAIPRM010001806.1:21226-34675 GCA_025469315.1 Stegophylla sp. TES_Ste_2020
AGGAAAATATAATGTTTTTAAAATTTTTTTTATATGTTTTTGTACAAAATACATTTTTAATGCGGGCCACATCGAAAGGGTTGGCGGGCCACATTTGGCCCGCGGGCCGCATGTTTGAGACCACTGGTTTATACTATAGCGTACACGCATCTGGTATCCTTAAGTACCTACCAATAATAATTTGCTTTTTATTATTTTTTATCTCCGTGCCTACGTCTGCCGCAGACATTTGTCACGGGACGAACAGGCATTGAATTATTTTATTTACAACACTGATAATAATACATCTGCGGCGTCATAATATATTATACAGTATCGTATTATACAACAACCTATACTAAAAGAGTCCGTGCGCGATTACGATTTTATGCTTATTGGATATTCAATATTAATATTACTATTTTTTTTTCATTTACGTCTATTTATTATAATATTATAATATTATTCGTACCATGATTTGAGACCAATGCGCAGGTTATAACGCAACGAACCGTGTCATTATATTATATTATATTGGTGTGTTATTATTATTTTATTATTATTGTACGTGTTCTGTGTACATTAAACGCGACATGTACGTATATGCAACGACGTGGATAACATATCCACATAATATTATACTTATAAGAACCATCTGCGGCGCGCGCTTGGCACACATTCATTTCACTCATTATGCAACGCGTAGCGACATTTCTCTCTCGCCGCCGCGCACCGTATCCCGCCGGAGAATTCTTTATGATTATGTTATTTATCTATGAGCCGTCATTATTATTACAAAGGTAGGTGTATCTTAACCAGTCATACACATAATATACAACTATTATTATCATAATAATTGACGTGTTATTAACACGTTTAAAGAATATTGAAGAACCATAAAACATTCGCACCATCTTCCTATTTGGAAAGTGGAATAAAATAATTGAAGATAAATTACGGATTATAGAGATGGTCACCAAAATCAGTACACAAGAATTGCAGTCAATGGCGTATTTCAGGGGAGAGAAAGGTGATAGCATTTCCCTTGGCCCTCTAGTGGTATTACTTATCGGATAATGGTTCTACAGTGGTGTCTCTCTTGTGTGTTGTAAACTAGACCAAGGTTACATTAAACTCTATTTATATAAATCAAAAATTTCGATATTTTACGTGAAAATTACCAATTTCATTCAAATTCTAATTTGAAATGATTATAAAAAATTAATTTACCAACGATTTTTGAGAATTTTCCCAAGCATTTAAACATAATATTATATACCTACAAGATACAGGGTATTTTTTTTAAGCGTACTCCCCCTTTTTTGGCCATAAAAATACTGAAATTCGGATTGTTTTTCGGAATGTTCAAGATACTACAAAAACGATCTATTCTATGACTCATTTTTTTCATGTCACCTATAGAATGTTCTGCAGCAATACTAACTTCCTTTTTTTCAAAAGATAACCCCCAATTTTAATGCAGAATTTTATTCGGATAATTTTTCTATGAATTTTGATGTATTGAAATCAAAATTCGAACTAGTAGTTAATAATGGTTATACAGTCTGTAATTATGTTCAATACATTTTTTTAATTTAAATTGTGAAGTTGATAAAGAACCTTTAATCAACAATGTTATATATAGAATATTTGAACTAGATACATGTTGTTATAACTTATAAGTTATCATATTATTGTGACATAATTTCTAAAAATTTTAATAGCATTGAATACAAATTGATATTAGTAATTTCTTAATTAACTTATAATCAATAATACAAAATACATTTAACAAAAATAATATATACATACAATGTAGCTATATGTATTACGTTATTCATTCTTTTTGTATGGAAAATGATTTCATGAATCAGTGTTGTATCAAGAATTTTCATGGGAGGAGGTATTATTTTATTAGTCCTAAATCTTCGCTCAGTTCATTTCTGTCCATTATGTATGAATATATATATATATATACAAAATTTATCGCAGATATTTTACACGAAAAATTAATAATAAGCTTAACTGTATTTTGTAAAGCATAATCCTTATTAGGTAGTGGATATCATCGCTCAAAGGTTCTAAATTATGTATTTCGTTTATAAACTTTAAAAATTATTTAAAATAATATGCTTGTAACAACACTCTGAAAAATTACTTCTTTTAAGTATCATCTGGCCTATCTGGGTCTGATATGTGTTTGAAACTTTTAGACAAGTATTTCTTTGTGAAAAAAGTATTTCCAGAAAAATAAGAAATAAATAATCATCATTGTGAAACCAATAATTTCTTCGTTCCATTCAGACTCTTAAAAAAATTATATAAAATGAAGAAAAAAAGTTCATAGGGAAAAATTCATCCTCATGTGTAAATCCATGACATGAATGATGGTTATAATTTAAATTCTAATTGATAATTAAACTTATTTTACATCAAAACTAGATAGAAACAATTTTTTCAAATTAAATTATATAGGTAAATTACTTATTTCAATTTTGTACTTTTTACTGGTATAAATCTAAATTTCTAAAGAAATCATTAAATGTTGTTTATCATTATTTACTCACATTGAGTATACTATAATTGTCATAATCATTGTTGATGAATTAGTAATATAGTTGCATAACACATAAAAAAACAAAAGTTTAATATTGATTTTTATTATATCTTTACTATTAACAACCCTGCCTCACCCATTATCACCACTGAAAAACACCAATTTTGTTACATGTTTTTAATTTTGTTTTAGGTTTTTACGAGTTAAATTCCCTTTTTGGATAAATTTATTCTACTGTAGTTATTACAATAATTTTAATCTGTACTAGTAAATATAAATTTAGAACTTTAATTGTTTCTATTTAATTGATTATCACTGATGATCAGGCACGTATACAAGGGGGGGTTTTAGGGGTTCAAACCCTCTCCGAAATTTCTTAATTGCAGCGTAGTTCAGTCATTTTATATATGTACATTGTACGTATAATACTACTATTTTATAAGAAACACCCTCCGAAAATTTATTTTGTGTACGTGCCTGCTGATAATTGATGATGTTCTTGAAAATGTATTTTTTTAACTGTTAATTATTAACTTTTTACTAACAAACCAAGCAGCAATAATTAAATTAGGCACATATTTAGCACTTACAATAAATTAAATAATATTTATTCTTTAGCACGATTTAAGAAGAAAATGTAGGTACATATTTATAGCCAAAAGAAAATTATATAGCTGAATATTCATTTAGAGTGTAGTTACAAGCATATTATTTTCAATAATTTTTAAAGTTTATAAGCCAAATACATAATTTAGAACCTTTGAGCGATGATATCCACTACCTAATAAGGATTATGCTTTACAAAATACAGTTAAGCTTATAAATAATTTTTCGTGTACAATATCCGGGATAAATTTTGTATATATATACATACATAGTAGACAGAGATGAACTGAGTGAAGATTTAAACACTAATAACATAATGTATTAGTCCTATGTATTATATAGGCACATAAATGGTTTGAAATTAAAACGATAATATGTACACGTGTATACAAACGATAAAGATAGTATATATTACTAATTTTATCTGTATGGTTTAATAGTACCTAGTTCATATAATGTTATAAGATTAATACTACTACCAGACTAACCACCAAAATAATACTAGTTTATGAAGGAACCTTCTTCATTATTATTACACAATATACATAATATTATACAGGTTATTAAAATTAGTATATTATGACGAAAAGTTTAACAGTTCAAACCGTGTACAAACTAAAATCATATAAAATGCCTAAAAACAGGTGAGGCAAGTATAAGTTGGTATTTATTATACATGCAGGTGTTACGTTATCGCCAGTGGGGTGTACATGGTATTTGTGACGTGCTCAAGAAGACGTTCCTATCATTTCCCTCAACCTGTATAATATAATAATAACTAGTTTGTCATAATAGCAGACATTCCGTCGATGCTGTGTATACAAAAGAAATTTGTACACTCCCGAAGAATCGTAAATGGTTTTTTTTTTCACGTAGTGTGACGTGATCATACGAATGATATTGATACGTACGGTGATGCAATTTAAACTAGTTTCAGATTTTTTACACGTACTGCAGTATGCATAAAACGTATGTAAATATTTTGTTAGAATGTTTACCTGCACATATTATTATAGATACACCAAATAGGTATGAGCTATTGCGTGGCTTCCGCTATACACAGTTTCCTGTTTTTAAGCACCACATTTTAAACCAGTAATAATTGCGTTGGCGGTCATAATTGTGATGGTAGGTATATGAGTGGTACGTATGACATCATTATATTATGTGTCGTACAGATTAAAGTACAGTATCAGTATTTAATAAGAATAATAATTACGATTGCTAACACTTTTAAAAATAAATTAGTTTAAAAAGTTAAATTATATTAAAACCAAGTTCCCATATATAATCAACCCCAATTAACATAATACGAACGCACGTGCTAGTGAGAAATCTCCCGTTTGAAAAAAAGGTTACGGGCCTGATAATAGCCACGCCTAGTTTTTGTCGTTTAATTGGTAACATACATTTCTTTTACTTTTGAACACATTCAAAAGAAATCATATTCAATAGTGTGATTGAACTAGAATCTTAAATGTGAATGATAGAATGTACATTATATCGATATACAATGATGATCAACTCTAAAATATTGTATTCTATTCAACTATACATTGAATACGTAGGTACCTACATATTATTTATATCTTATGAATTTTTATAATTGATGCATGTTTTTGCCTACGCATATGCTTATCTACATAATATAGAACACGTCTTATTTACGCATCAATTGCTAATATTGACTAATGACATCATAAATTATAAAACAGTAAATGTATTTAATGATTAGAATTAAAATTATAAAGTAAATTTTAAAGTAAAAATAATAATTATTAGTGTTTTCAATAATTTCTGATAAACAATTAACTTGAAAATTTTGGAGGTTAGGGACCAAAATACCCATGCCTACGATATCAAGCCCAGATAGCTGAAATATAAGTCGAACGGAAAAAATGAAAAAAAAAACAGTCTTATTACATATATATTTCCCTTACTAACTAGAAATTTAAGTTTTTTCAGAAGAATAAATATTTTTTAAACAGTAAATTGAGTAAATCATCTTATTTTCCCTTGGCCTTCACTTAACTATTTGGAGTTAGCCACCTTCGTCTTAAATCTTCATCCGACACGGTCTCCCAGAACATCATGTACCAGCAGCCTTTTTCCTTTATCAATCTTCTTATTTCGTCGTCTTCTTTTCGGTCTTCCGATTCCCGTCTTTTAACATTCATTTCCATAATCACTCTCACAGCCTTTGATTCATTTCTTATGATCACATGTCCGAACCACCTTAGTCTATTTTCTCTTGTCTTATCAACTATATTAGTTATTACGTGTGCTCCCCCTTACAAAAGCATTCCAATACTATCCTCTCCAGCGACTACTGACTGCATACTAGGTGCAAACAAATTCCAAAAACAATCATTTGAGACATAAAAGTTGCGGACACGCGATAAAATATGATATACGAATTGCGGATGTTCAGATAATGAAAACTATGCGAGTAGCTGACACTACCTATAAAAGGTACTATATATAATATATTTATAACCTATTATATAAACCTAATCGTTTGCATACAAATTACACAAAATTATTACTGACAGTTTCTACACTTATTTTGACACTCGTCACTATTATACTTCTCGGTGCCGTCGCTTCGCTTCGCAAAATTAATATACATCCCTCGAGTTTCTGTGCAATGTGGTGACATTTCGGTTTGATAATCTGTAATTACCAACTATCGATAAGGTCTTGAGTAACCAAAGACATGGTATAAAGATTGTTTCTGATCGAATATAATATTGTTATTATCAGACCCGTCTTTTTTGTAATTCGTATACTACCGTTTATAGGTAACGTCTATATCTCACAAGGTTTTATTTA
The DNA here is from genome assembly GCA_025469315.1 of Stegophylla sp. TES_Ste_2020. Classification (NCBI taxonomy): domain Eukaryota; kingdom Metazoa; phylum Arthropoda; class Insecta; order Hemiptera; family Aphididae; genus Stegophylla; species Stegophylla sp. TES_Ste_2020. The sequence continues at coordinate 27,201 of JAIPRM010001806.1, forward strand.
TCTGAACGTCCGAAATTCGTATATCGTCATTTAATCGCGTATCCGCAATTCGTATATCATCATTTTATTGCATGTTCGCAATTCGTACATTACAACTTTTAAATTAAAATTCAAAATTTCTGAAAAATGGTCAATTTATTTGTTCACTGTCAACATTCTTTACCTTATAAAATCGTTAATATCTGTTTTCTAAATGATACCTTTCAGTCTAATTGAAATCCTAAACAATATTTTGAATGTCTCTCTTCACTTCATCCACCCACACTTGATCCTAAACTAACTTTCTCATAACGTTACTTAACCTTCATAACCTAACCTCATAAATGACATCGAGATTTTATAAAGATGATCTTAAATAAAAATATTAAACTGTACATAATTTCAAAATGTCATAGTAGATAGTAGGCATGCCCTAAGTTTAATGTTTTTTTATTTATTATTCCTATGACGGGATTTTAATAAATAGATTTATATTATTAAAATGAGTTTATTTTAATGAGAGGGGTACCTACGAGCTATAGGCTACGCGATGATTACATGTACACAACAATTAAAATGAAAACTAGGACATATAAAAATATATATGAAATTATTCTGTAAAAACTATTTGTATTGAAAATTAAGGAAACATGGAGATTGCGTGTCATCATTATGATGGTAGATATCTCCACATCTTACCGTTTTATTTTTACGAAAGATGATTTTAAACACTGCATATTTGTGATTTGTCTGACATAATAACATATATATTAACTGTATAAATAAAAAAAAAAAAAAATTTAACTGAGCAATACTAAATTCAATACAACTTTATTCTATGATATATGTATTTATAATTATAACAAATATAAACATTTTATTTACTTCACAAAAAAAAAAAATAAATAATAAATAAATATTAATTTAAATTATAAAATGATTTTCTTCCGACTTAGGTTTCAGCTCTCAAAATCGACTTTGATGCGATAAATACAATTACTTCAAATATTTTTATTTTGTTTAATATAGAAGTCTGAACGTATTTTCATCTCATAATTTATCAGTAAACGACCGCAGTAATATTTGTTAAAAATGAATTGTGTGATTAGTTTGTTAGTTTTTTTAATACATAAAAAAAACACTATGATTTGTCATTGAGTGCACCAAGTAGTTATATTTTTGATTACAATACGTTGTAGGAATTATAATAACCAGGTAATTAATATGTCAGTAGGCCACAGTAGGTAAGTATTAATAATGAGGATTAATAGATATTTAAGTATATCATATTTCATAGTTTTATTCTGTTATTGTTATAATTACTGTTTCTGAAACATGTTGAGTATAAAATATAAGGTACTATAATATAATATAATATAATATAATATAAGGTACTAGGTATGATCTTATCTAAAATCATCTAAAATGTACTACATGTTTAACGTACATGTTTACCTTTTAATCGCATAATATCATGATCTTCAAAATAATAACATTTATAGAAACATATTTTAATTTAAGTAGCTACATCCAATTCTTACACTAGGTACTAGGTATTTATATCCTTATTTCATAAATTCGTCATGCTACCTGTGTAAGAATACCTACAGGGTCATTTTCAAAAAAAAAAAAAATTTAGTTATTTACATCATATTTATATGTATAAACAAAATATTTATTATATTCCACATAACATGTCACACTATATTAAATAAAAACGTATACTAAACTGTGTGAATATTTTTAAATTACCTTTTAAAGATTTTAAAAACAAAATGGTGCAATGGATAATGGTATGTTTCTGTTTAAATTGAATTTATTCAATTTAAAAATACGAATTTGTGTTTTTGGTGATTTAATCTAATAGTCAATACTGAATACGTTATATCGTCAAATATATGCTACATGATGTAACACAACAATTTCGAAATTTTATGTTCAAAGAAATTATGGAGATTTCGCGGGATAATTGTAAAATTTAAATTTTTAAACAGTTAGGAGTTTCTACGTTTACGATAATATAATCATATTATCATTAGGTATACATTAATGGATATTTATCCTATTTATCCAATTCCCGACAAAACATTAATTAACAGGATTAATAATATATTTCATTATCGATACTAATATAGTAGATAATAAATAAGAAATTTAAAATTTAAATTCATAGTTTCTTCACATAAAACTACATTTTAAGTAAGGAAATTGTGTATATTTGTTAAAAATCAAGTTATGAATGAAAATTTAAGATTATGCTTGTGCTTAATGAACTTAAATATATATATATATATATGAATGTAAAATAGGTCATAAGTTGTTTCTACTTTATAGATAATCAAAATATAGCAGCCCACATTTTGGACTGATATTTTAAATTTGGCCTAACATACTCTTCAACATTTCAATATAAAATATTATTTCCAAAGATCATAAATAGCATTAAATAAAACGATTCATATCCTCATAAAAACATTAATATTATAGGTATATATTCAAACCGAATAAATTAAAAAAAATAAACATATTTAACGTTTTTAATTACATAGTTTATACATATAGGACGAATTTTATAAATTTTTATTCGCTATAGAGAAACATAATAAAACACATAATACTCGTATTAATAATTAAAGGTAATTATATTAGGACAAATAATCAAGAAAAAAAATTTAATGATCAAAAATTATCTACACTAATAACATTAGATACCAGTTATTTTGTAGTAAACTTACCTACTTAATAAAGTAAAGTCATATAAATTCAATTTTTATTCGGACACTGGCTATGTAGTATGTAGGTGCAAAATGGATTTAATCCACAGTCCAGATTTATAATGGATTTTATTATAATAAAAAAGAGATATATATAATAAATAATAAATTTTATTTATTTATCTTGATTTATAATTTATATTCTCTATACTGTTAATTGAATAAAATAGAAATAATAGAATAAAGTTTCGGTACAGATAAATAATGTAGGTACCTATATATAATATTATGTCAGCATATTTAACAGGAATTATATTTTATTATTGAATATCGGTACGCCATAAAGATGTGTATAGTGAACCTATATGTTTAACACAATCGATACAAAAGATATAGCTAAGTTTGTTTTGAGAACACTCTAAATTTAAAGTTAATATTTAAAAAAAAAAGAAACAGGACAATTGATGACATTGTCATGTGTACTAACTGGTTATAAAGTTACGTCTTAAGAATATACTTATAGTCATTTGCCACACTTATAGGAATTAGTCATCTTCTATATACTTATAGCAGCTAGGTATTCCATAGATTAGAATATTACTCTATGAGGCATTCATTCAAAACACATTTTTAGGGGCGAATCCAAATTGGGTTCCAGATAAAATGGTCAAAAAAACGTCAGTTACCAGTTTAGTCCGCGGTATAAAAAGTTTAGTTATTAGTTGGGTCCGGAGTGTAAAAAGGTAACATACTAGTTAGGTTCTTATGAGTACTCGAGTATTCATAACGATATAATCATTTGTTATTCATTTGTTTTGTTAAATGATTTAATAATAAAATTGTAAAAATCATGACTCACCGGTACACAAAATCCGATTAAAAAGATCAGATAGACCGTAGTTGGCTGCATGGCGTCGGAGGAGACTTTAACGAACGTTTTTTCGTTCTATATCGAGTATATGTATTAGTCCTTTGAGTAACTCACGTAACGATATATTTTTGATCGTAGTATATCAGTTCAGATACTCGCGTTTTCCGAGTGTACAAACGCATTATTTCGTTACAGTGATTGAAAGATATGATAATAGATTTGATAATAGAGAAACACTATACTTCACAACGAACCGAATGCGATGCGCGTAGCAGGTACGAACCGCCGTGCAACACTGAGGACAATAACGAAAAAACGAAACCAACGCGACACGCAACACGAGTAGGCGAGTTCGGTGTGGTATGACAAGGTGCGTGGTAGTGTAGAACCTTGGAACATGTAGAGGGGTACAGGTTTGCTGAGCGCATGCGTCACCTTATACGCTATATAATACTTATAGGTATCCTATATAAGTGTACGAGGATGGTTATTTACTTTATTATTAACATTTTTTTTTCGGAACAAAAATCTATATATTTTACCTATCTTACATAATACACATATTAATCAAATATATTGTAATCTCGAATATACGTGTATATAATACACGTATACTAAAAACCAATATAAAGAATAAAATATGGAATAAATCTGGGTTTATACATATAGTAGTACAATAATTTATGGCTACGTTATACATATTATGTTGTTTATTATAATTATTTAAGATGATTCAGAAAACAGAAAAGTAAACCTAGCTACACCATTTTTCTAAATATTATTTATGGTAAGTTACGAACATTTATTTATTTGATAAAGTGACCTAGCTCTAGCATGATAAACTTAAAGATTGTGCGGTACACATATAGACAACTAATAATGTTCGATTTTCTCTGTTAATACTATTGTTTATATATGCAAATTTGAAAAAAATACATTGTAGTTGTAAATAGGTATATTCTAAAGACTATTATCTTAATTTATTTTTATTTATATCATAGGCTTGTTTAATACTTTAATTAGTCATTAAATAAATTCTTTATATACGCATAACAATCAAAAGCCATATTGTAATTCGAAAAACGAGAGTGAAAAATGAAGTATTTATTTAAAAGTACTGTTACATGTTTATGTATATATGTAATACTGTTGGAGTATAGTATTCTTTAGATTTCGTTTAATCAACCCATCCGCTTGCTTATGAGTATAAGTGAAAGTACAATTCAAATATTTACAATATGTAAACAAATACTAATGCAAAAGTGCATAGGTATTATAACAATTTTTTAAATGACTGTACTAACAGCACGAAATTATTATTTTTCAAATGACCAAATTTGTTTTTTCTCATATTACGTAACACAGATTAATTTCAAATTTAAACGTAATATAGTTTTTGACGTTTGGCAATATGGCCCAATGATTTTTCCATTTTTACTTAATTATTTGACAGGTATTTCTTATTTTAGTGAAAAAGTAATAAGAATTTTGCAAAATGGCCTCTCTAAAATCCCACCTCAGTGTTATTTTTGACCAAAAAGTTACTATATGAAACTTTTGGTCAATAGTATTTCTACATGAAAAAGTGTTTTCAGAAAAAAAAATTAACATTATTGTAAAACCACTAGCTTCTTCACTCCACTCAGAATCTAAAAGGTTATTAGAAAAAAATTACAAAAACTTAGATATTTTCGAAATTCTGCATTCATCCCAAAAGTGATCAGATTTCTATGAAATTTTTTATCAATCTGTATTATGACACTATTGTTAATAATGGGTGAAAAGTTCAAGTTTCTATATTCTAATATTATTCATATTGGAGTTCTGACTAAACAACTACAATCGATTTAATAAAATTTTGATATTTTAAGTTAAGTTCGGTAATTTTTCCTTACGATTGGCAAAATCAATGATGTATTTATAGTTTTTGCCGTCCAGGGCTAATAATTTTTGCCGCCCTTATGTCATCTGTAATCGCAATGTGCAATTAGGTGTATAATTTATAATAAGTATAGTCACAATATGTAGCTAAAACAACAACCTTAATTGAAAAAAAAAAACAATAAGTACTCATAAGTTATAAAACATAATATAAAAATCCAAATTGTTATGATTTGTAAACATATACATGGCAAAATTAAAAAAAACAAAAATAATTAATTCGTTTTGTATTTTTATTTGGCCTCATTTTTGCAATACATCTAGGAAAGGAATTTTATGCTGTTTTTTAAAATTTTCCGAACACAGTAGTGCAAAATAACAACTTGAGCAAGTTGTTATTTATGCTCTTTTATATCCAAATCAGAATACAGTCAAAGTAGCATTGCAATTTTTTTGTGTGAGAATGATGTACTTCTATGATTTTTATAATTATTTTCATAAACAAAACATTGTTTTAGATAATAAACGTATGCTATTTATACTTCATGTATGATGTACTTGAAACATAAAAAAAGCTCTTGACTTATATATGTAAGTATATAATTTATTAATTTAAAATGAAATATCATTTATAGGTACCTAATCAAGAGTTATCGTGTCATATCTTAGTATGCACATTAAATCATATAACGAAATAATTAAACGAAGAACAAATTTATTATAACAATGGTATAAAAAGTATTTTAGTTTGTAATTTTGAAATTAATAAATTCGACTTTCACTATTTTGTAATCTGTTATTATTTTAAAACTATAATATAATAAAAGTATAGACCAATCATTTCTATAATCATAGGGTTGTATAGTTTCAAAATAATATTTATTGAATGTTGAAAAATGCTAAACAAAATAAGGGTTGAACTTAAGTTTTTAGATTCTGAGCGATAGTGAGGAATGTATTGGTTTTACAAATTAATTGTGTTTTTTTTCCCGTATGTATGTCATTATGATTTCGTGTAGAGATACTGGTTAAAAAGTTTCGATCAGTAACTCTATAGATCGGAAATGTTGTCTAGTTGGTACTTTGGGAGGTCGTTTTTGCCAAAATTTCAATACTTTCTCTAAGTGTATGCTAACCTAACCTAACCTAACCTAACCCAAAAATTGACAAAAAAGGTAAAAAAACACAGTATCTCAAACTTTCGTAAATTCGATTTTATTTTTAACCCAAAACTTCTAAAATGATGGAGCTAGAAAGTTGAAACTTTCACCATCTACTAATAATCGTCATGAGAACATCTAATAAAAATTTCAAAAACATTAAACCAATTTTGAGGTAAATACAGAAAATTTCTCATTTTTGTTAGTTTTTAATTCATAAAATATTAATGTATGGATATTAAGAGCTGAAAATTTAATACAAACATATTTATATATATTTCTAACGGTAATGAAAAAATCCTGAAAATCGTTAGTCGAGTTTTTGTTTTATAACTGTTTAAATTTGATATTTTGATAGAAATCATTAGTTTTATTTAAAATTACATACTTTAGCGGATATAAAAAAAATAATTGGGCTGACTGATCTTCCAAAATAATAGAGATAAAGACTTGAAACTTTCACTAACTACTAAAAATAGTCACGCGCATACCTCATAAACTTTTCAAAACCATTTGATCAATATTAAGGTTAGTACGGAAATTTGAAAAAATTAGAATCCCTATCTGTAAAAGAAACAAAATTATCTAACATCCTTTACTAAGGGTTTTTTATTATAAAAAAAAAAAGTAAGCTTGTACAAATTGGATAAACTATGGTTAGAGTTATATACTCAGAATGCAAAAGTTATTGTATTTTTTTATAATTGCAAATGTTTACCAAGGCAGTAACAGTGAGTTATTGAAGAGTTTTATCATTCTTGTAGTGTTTTTGATTTCAAAATACGTTTTATTTATTTATTTTGTGTATTTAAATGGGCGAAACCCAATTACAATTATGTTAAGTACATCTAGTATATTGATATATTTAGC
>JAIPRM010001807.1:0-19695 GCA_025469315.1 Stegophylla sp. TES_Ste_2020
AAACGTGCCCTTCAAAACAATTTTAACCACTTTCCAACTCTTTATGCATTTATAGAATCATCCGATGAAGTTTTTCCTCAGGACACAAAAGATATAATTATTGAACACCTCCAAATTTTGAAATATTAATTTCGAAAATATTTTCCAGTTCCTGACAAAAATAAAAATTGGGTAGTAGACCCTTTTAATGCAGATGTCCCTGATATAACTGGTTTAACAACAACACAAGAAAATCAATTAATTGAAATATCCAGTAATTCTAATTTAAAAAGGGTTTTCAAAGAATCTTCTTTGTCTTCTTTTTGGTTGAGTATAAGACAAGACTATCCAGAAATATCGGACTCAGCACTAAGGCCATTGATGCTTTTGTCAACAACTTATCTCTGTGAAAAAGGATTTTCAGCTTATGTGTACACTAAAAATAAATAGAGAAATCGATTAAATATAGAATCAGATTTACGTATTCAACTTTCTAATATAGATCCTAAAATACCAGATTTAGTATTAAAGAAACAACACCATCCATCACATTAAATTTTTATTTATTATATTATATTCTATTTAACCATTTTTTTTTATTAATTCAATTTTTCATTATAAACATATGTGTATTTAATTTTAAAAATAAAGCAAACAATTTAGTATTATTATTTATTATTGCTTTAATTAAAATTTTTATTAAGGGGTCCGCGATCTTTTTTATTTTCTCTAAGGGGTCCGGCAGAGAAAAAGTTTGGGAAACGCTGTTCTATACTATTCTTCAAATTAACCTCAATTTTCTGACAACTGCCCCGCACCCTACCGGTTCTACTACCAAGATTTAAGATATACTTATTTATGTATATACTACCAATGTAATTTGTTATCAGTAACCATACTGGTATACTCTGTGGTACAACTAGTACCAACTTTGAACATAGATTATACCATTATATAAACCACGGTCTAATTTTACAACTATCTTCAATTATGGTTAAAAGAGGTTTAACCTAAAATTATCAACACGGTATGAATGTTTTTAGTAATAATAATAATTATACTATCTCTAGATTATAACATGATTTAAAATTTAAAATTGTGGTGTTTAATAATACATTTTGTTTAATATAGTAAAATTAGTTAATATTAATTATTATAGTATTTTGTGCTTTATAGTGAAAATATTGATTTTACTTTTTTCTAATATAATTGATCTGTTGAAGTTTTAATAAATTTCTGGAAAATTGGATACCTAATTTCATTGTCAATACTTAAATGTATTCAATTAAATAAATTTAAATATAAATATCTACATTCTAAGGTAATTTATGACTCAGACACTTGTAAAAAGAATTTCTTTAGAATTAATACAATTTTACTGCATATTTTAAACGTTAGGTATATGATGTAAATGTATTAGGTATATCATATTCCAGCTATCAGTAATGGTTTACATAAAACATTGACTTGTATATTCTGATATTAATAAGATTTTATTAAAAATTCTATGGAATTTATGGAATTCCGAATTGGTTTAATGGGTAATATGAAACATGTTAAAGAAAATATAAAAACAATATGTTTTAAAGACATCTCATAATATACTTGTATATTATTATCACCTATATTAGGTATTATAAAGTTCCATTCATTAAGAAATTAACTCTTCTTAGAAATACAAAAAAAAAAAAAAACAATGCTTAGAAATTCTTTCCAAATTAAAACAAACCATGGAACAATTCTACTTTAGCACCCAAGCGATTTTTTGCAATTTTTTTTTTGTTTACTTTTTTTTACTTAAGTAAGTAAAGCAATCCTGATGAGGTAGTTAAAGTAATAAGTTATCATGGCGTAGGTCAGTTTACCGGGTGTTTGGTCAACTCGCTACGCTCGTCGACGCCTCCGCAAATCAAAAATATCCCTCGGCTTGTTGTGCAACGTGTGGACATTTCGGGTTGATAATCATACAAATACTAACAATACAAAAAAAAAAAAAAATTCCAAAAATACAAATTTTTGGTATTATTAATAAAATTCAAAAACACGATTTTTTGAAAAATTGAGTATTTTGAAGTTTTTTGAATATAACTTCCATCAGAAGTTTGAGCGACTTTTTTGTAAAGTGCCATTACAAAAAGCATACAAAAACACACATTTTGCAAAAAAAAAATTTCAAAAAATCGCTTGGGAGCTAAACTAGAATTATGCCCAAACCATAAACATGGGCATGACACCTTTTAAACGCCCCTAAGAGCAAAAAGTTATTGATCAATATTATCAGTAATTGATAAAATTAAATGTTGTACTAGTAAAACTCTGTAATTTGCTAACTTTGTTATTTTATTTTACATAAATGTAGTTATAAGGATAAAATTCATTAATTTTAATCGAAAGAATAATAAAAAAAAAAGTAAAAATTTAGTGTTAATCAATGTAATAATAAAAAATTTGAAAGTACATTTGATTGATGAAAAATTAAATATTAAGGTATATTTCTTTACTAAAATTATTCTGTAGTTAACTATGATACTAATAGTTTTGTACAATATTTGCAAAATAATATAATATTTACTTTTACTCATATGTCATAACTAGTTTGCTTTAAAGTGTAATAGGTGGTGGTCCAAACAAATAGACAACTATTATTTATTTATTTTTAACTCTGTTCTAAATATTTTATTAAAGTATTTTAAGTTCGGTAGAATTATAATTGTGTAGGAGATATTGATTCTTAATTTAAAATTTATTGTGAGCGAAATATTCACATACAGGAAATAACAGGTTAACAAAGGTATTTTAAATAAATTATACTTATTGTATTACATTATTTTATTATTTTTAGGTATAAAATAAACAAACATACATTCATCATGGAAGACTATGAAGTAAAACTAGAACAAATAATTGAAAATAAACAGTACATGGATTGTGAAACATTAAAAAACATTTCTAATTATATTTGTGAAAATAATGCTTCTATTAAACTATTGTATCTTATTAAAGAATATCTTGAAATCTATCCACAACAAATTTCACTTATTCCAAAAAGTAATATTCATTTTATTAATTAATTTTATTTTGTTTTTTAAAATTATACATTTTTATAGGATTGTTCACTCATCTTTTACCAAACAAAAAAAGATATTTACATCCCTTAGTTGTATTTTTAGCAGCACGACATGATGACATTACTTATAATTTCAACTGGAATAGTTTACCTGTAGAAGATTGGACTTACATTTTATCAGCTTTTTATCAAAGGCTTCCATTCATGTTATGTGATCCTGAACTTGCTTTTGATGTAAAAATTAAATTAGATACCTACAATATGTTGATAAGTAGTCCACAGTGGTTTCAAGATAATAGTGATTTTTTTATGGGTCTGCATTTAATTGAATTTGGTAAGTATAAGTCAAAATAAATAACTAATTATTAAATAAAGTTTAATAGCAAGAATATACTCTTATCCAAGTTTAATAAAACAAACAATATTACAATTATTTTACCATCTAACTGCTTTATACTTAACGATATATAAATGTCCATTAACATCAGATACGTAAATATGATTTGGATTAGCTTTAACAAATGATGCGTCAACAGGAAAATAACTTTGTTTGACATATACTCTCCTTCTAGGCACTTTAACACAGTCACTTACAGATGATGAATCACGTCGTTTATTTTGTTCTTCCTTGTCATATTGTTCAAAACTATGTAAAAAATCTTCAAATATTTTTGAAGTTCGATTAAATATTTGTGCATTATCCAGGTATTCATCCTTCAAATTTGTTAAAATTTATATACAAAGAAAATATTTATAATAGTATGTAAATAACCTACTTTGTTTGGAATAACACTTGATCTTCTAAATGAATCCATCATTCGTAAAAATATTATTAATAATTATTTAAAACAAAATAAATCTATTTAGATAATATCAACAAAAGTGTATAGCGTATACTGACAACAAGCTAAAAAATACACATTATTAACAATTGGCTGACATATTGAATTCAGCAAAATCCTTTTGTTCATTAATTTAAGCCAATTTAGAAATAGGCTAAATGTCTTAAAACAAATTGAAATGTTCTATTTGTCTCAATAATAACAAATTTAAAAAAATCGTAAACATTACCTACGCACAAACGTAAAAATTGTATATTGTTGGCATATATATTCTATTGTTTAACTTAATTTTTTGATTAGAAAATAATTTATTACCAAATTGTTATTGAATTAATATTATCTCGTATACTTTGATCTTTAACTAAAATATTGTGATATTAAGATTAATAATGGTAATATTGCAGTCTGGTACCATATTTATAACTTAAATGTTCAGTAACAATAATATTAATTACTTCCTCATTAAATAAAACTGTAAGATTATGGCTAGTATCTGGCTTTGTATTTTCTAGTATTTTTCTTTTGTTCAAGTCATTATTCTTTTTTTTCTTATAAAAAATATAATTATCATTACTAAATTTAATGTTTTTATTTTATTTTTTTTATATTTAATATACCTAATTAAGGAATATAATGATAATAACTGTTATCCAATAATATAATCATAATTTGTTGATTATTCTCACAATTCATCAATATTATATATCTAAAATCTAAATATGCAATGTGTTTGGTGAGGAAGTGACTAACTGGTTTCATGTGAAAATATACTTAAAGTTATTAAGAAAAAAACCTTTAAAGGAGGAAGTCTAACTCTTAGTGTTTTAAATTATGAATGAAGTGAAGAAACTAGTATTTTTACTGACGTTTATTTATTTATTATTTTCATTGAACACTTTATTGTATGGAGAAATACTTGTACAAAAGTCTCGACCAGTATCAGCAGCTGTTTGAAACCGGGTTTGCCTCAAGATAGTACTTTGAAGATGTCATTTTTGAAATTCTGAATAGTTTCTCAAAATTTGAGAAAAACTACTCAAAATAAATGATTTAGTAAATCATGATTAACGTTGGTTTCACACGTAGCAAATATTTGCAGCAAATGTCCTTCGCAAACATTTGCTTAAAATTAAACAGCTATATCTTAATCAGAAATGACGAATAATCGCTTAGATAGGTTGTTTCAAAGTTAGCAAAAAATCAAACATGTCTAATTTTAAGCGAACATCTGCAAATATCTAAAACAGTGTTTCCCAATCTGGGGGGCCTGCCTCCCTTGGGAGGCATGTATGCATTGTTAGGGAGGTGTAATCAGTCATCATAAAATACAGTTTTTATCCATTAAATTTGTATGTAATGTAGAGAAAAAATTAAAAATGAATAATGACCATTATCAGAAATCAATAACAGATTTAAATTACAATGAATCTCTAAACAAAATATATTATTATTATTTTATATCAATTTATTACTATAATTATTCTCATTAATTGATTATTCCATTATATTATTTTCTGTTATTTATATTTTATAATTATTATCATTATTAAAAAAAACATCACATTCCGAATATTCTATAGTTTATTTGTTAAGTATACAAATAAATGATAAAAATAAAATGTGGTACATTGTTTTCATCTATTGGAGGAAAGGGAGGCGCGAGATTTTTGAAAATCTACAAAAGGGGGGCGTAGAATAGAAAAGGTTGGAAACCACTGATCTAAAATAAGCACATTGTTTTGATTGGTATAGTACACATATGTGGGTAATTACCGCTTATGTTCACTGTTAAAAGTTGGTAAGAAATAATGTTCGCATTCAGTGATTATTCGCCATGTTTGAAAGCAAATACAATGAAAAGTTAAAATTTGTCTTGTAAACATTTGCTGCGTATGAAACCTCCTTAAGTGTAAGTTAATACTATCTTAGTTAAATACCATCTATAGACAAGTTTTGATTTAAAAAGTTGTTGGTTGAAACTTTTGGACAGATATTTCTAACAAAAATATGTTCACGGAAAAAAAAAACTTCATAGTAAAAACATTTCTTTGCTCTGCTCAGAATCTAAAACTGAATAATTAGACCCTCTCCCCTAAAAGTTTTTTTCTCAATAATTTAAGGTATATTTTCATATGTCATCGTTTAGTAACTTCCCTACTTGACACATTTGAATTATATTTACAAATTTTCAAATTGCTAAATTGTTTAGTATTATATTAGAAATGAGAATTTTTAGTGTTTTCAAATTACATGTTGGTTGATATTTTTCTTACATAATATATTCAATGCAGTGAAGTTATCATTGTAAATATTTTTGAAAGATAAAATATAATTTTTGTATTTTTCAAAAAAAAAAAAAAATATATTTAGAATGCTCTAGATCAGCGTTTCTTAAACTATGGGTTGCGAAAAGTTTCTTGATTCACATATATTCTAAGAAATTAATGTTTTTAACCAAAACCCACTGTCAAATGATACATTTACACATTTACATACATTTTAAAATTACATTTATTATAAACCAATAAATTGAAAAGTAATAAATTAATTTTATTCATTTAAAATTACTTTTTTATCCGTGTATTTGAAAAACCGTATAGGTCGTGTTAAAATTTTGAGAGAACATTTGGGTCGTGGTCACAAAAAGATTGAGAACCACTACTCTAGATAATAATAATATTAAGATTCTTTTACAATAATCATACAAAATATATCAATGAAGCTACATATTCTGTATCCTTCAAAATATTCTCAAATATGCAAAAACCATGTTACACCAAGTTACTATAAAACCAATATTTTTTATAACTCAGTTTTTTCATATCACCTTAAGGGTGTCCTGTGGAGATACTAACTTTCTTTTTTCAAATGGCTACCCCATATTTTTTTGTTTGAACTCAAAATCGTTCACATTTTTTACTCCCATAAAACTGCGAACATTAAATATACTGAAACCTAAAAATCTAGAATCTAATAATGACTCGTGGGTACCTTGCAGGGGCTATAATTATTAAGTACCAACTCATTACAGGATTAACATTTTTTTATTTATATACTTATTTTTTAGATGAAGATGAATGTGATAAGTTGTTCACAAAATTAAAAACTAATTGGTCTGTATTCAAAATTACTAAGGCAGCTGTTTCTTTTGTCGATTTGGTTGCTTCAAAATGTAATAAAGAACTAGAATTTATTGAGTTTTTAACCACATCATTCTTCTCTTTACCTCCTGATAAGTAAGAATAACCATTTATTAAAAGTACATATTATTTATTTATATAATATTTATTTATACATAATGTATATTTATATTACTGTTTTTATTATTAGTGAGGATGTTAATTGGTTATCTGATAAAATTATCAATAATTTGAAGCTGTTAGAAACTATCTCTCCGATACAAATAAGTGATTGGGAAGCTTTAACTATAAAAGCTGTCAAATATGGATTATCAGAACAATATCAAAAGCCCATTTTTATTAGAGTTTTTAGAAAATTAATTAAAAAATCAGAAATAGATAAATCTATTGTGTCAAAATCTTTTGATTTACTTGCTGGCCATTCAAACTTCACCAACATAATGCTAAACCGTGATCCTAAGCATTTTCAGAAAGGTATTTTACTAATTAATTAAATTGTTAATAACTTTAAATTATTTTTTCTTTTGGATTGTAGAAGAATTAGTAAGATTAATTGAAACATTAGTTAAAAAAGAACCATCTATAATGGCCCTCAGTCATGTTCCTCTGTTTCTGTGTTCATACAATGCATCATTATCTGTTACTGATCAAATATTATTGAGGGTATGTTATTATTTCAATATCTAGTTCAAGACATTTTATAATTTTGTGTTCAATTATTTTAGATTCTTTTTCATTATGAAGAAAATTCTATACCAATGTCTAATTATAGACCTTACTTGTGGGGATCATTTGCTGTATCACATTATCAAGTTACAAACCATCTAACATCTAAAACATTACATAGTTTCCCTTCTACAACTGAAGTGATTTCTTATATACCATTAAAAAGACTGAAAGAAACTATATCATGCTTTCCTGTTGATAGAGTTCTATATATCAAAGTAAGTATTCCATAGATGAAAATAAAATTAAAGTAATTTTTTCATCTATAATTTAGAATCAAAAACTTCTACGATACAATGAAAGTGAAACCAAAGACCCAAGACAAATGTTTGATCCAGCTTTTTTTTTGCCAATGATTAGCAGTTTATTGGCTACTGAAGCGCCATTGAGTATAGAAAAGTTCAACAGAAATGGATGTCTTTCAATGATTTTAACTTGTTTAGGTAGTCATGACTCTTCTATGCGATCAGCTGCATATCATGTGTTAACATTATTACGATCTCATTTATTTTGGTAAAAATTAAAAACTTTTATGTACATTATAAAAAGTTAAAAATATTTATTTTCATTTTTTAGCTAATAAAATTTTATTCTTTAAATCAATTTATAGTAGAAGAGCTGAAAATATATTTTGGGATCATTTTCTTACGTGGGTTGCTCATGGCATACAAGATTTGCATTTAAAACCACCTCCTCAACTATCAATGATACAAACCGTATTTTTAGCCAGAATGGCATTAGCTATGGCTAATCATGAAAAGGATATAGACTTAACTTGTTGTCAGATACTCTTGGCACGACCTGCTGCTAGGCTTCATCATATTCCAGAAATGAAGACTTTTTTGACAACATTGTATGTATCTTAAATTAGTTATGTTATTATGAATTAAAAATATTATTTTTTTGTATAGTTCAGCACATAAAGAAAAAACAATACACATGCGCTGGTTTTTTGAAATTATTCGAGATGGTATACGTTCTGAGAGTGATTGGCAAGTTTTGAAAAATATGGATCTGTTCAATATATTTTTAATTTTATTCAGATGTGGTAAAGTCAAATATCGGGTAAGTTTTGAAAAGTATTTTATGATCTAAATATATCAATGTTAATTATAATTTATGTATGTTTTTTTAAGATATTGATCTTGAAGATTATGGAAGCTGTATTTCGTATTCAACCTGCTACTAATGGAGGTTCGGGTCATTGGGCTTTAAGTTTAATGGTTTCTATAAGTAAATACCCAGTTGAATTTACTACTGAAGAAATTCTTATAGTATTTCGATGTCTGCAATCCTTGAGCAATAGCGCATTTATACGTGCTCCTGCAGTTGACTTTTGGCTATGCTTTTTTTTGGAACATGGAAAGAATCCTGACATTTGTATTGAAGGCTTTAATACTTTAAACATACTCTTCTCTAAATTCCAAGGAGTTTTAAAATTATTGAATGAAGATAACATTAAAGACATTATAAATCGCGGAAAAGAAACTGGTACTTTATCTAATGATGAAGTATTTAAATGTGAAAATATTTTAAAATATGGTTTAAAAGGTTTTAAATTAAAGGAAAAAAATTCATATCTATTTTTACCAGTCATGGTGAAAATATTCAAAGAAAAAAACGAAATGTTGATGTGATTTGTTTATTGAAATTTTTAAAACTTACTATTGCGTTTGAAAAAAGTATATGTATACAAAAATTAGTTTGTATTATATTTGTACATATAATTAGGATTGGCTGTAGGTCAATTGACTGGTCAAAATCTTGTCAATTGACAAGTCAAAAAGAATTTGACCGGTCAATTGACAAGTTTTTTAAATTTGCATTTTAACAAATTCTTGAAACATTATTTATCAAATGTAAGCTCTAGAAAGTTTCCGTAAAATAGTAGTAATAAAACTATTAATATTATTTAAATATTATAATCTATAATATTATATCAATATTATTTATAGTACAAAAAATTAATTTTTAATTTTCAGATTTTGACCGGTCAATTGACCATAAAAAATTTTGACCGGTCAAAAACCCAACCCTACATATAATTATACAATTTATAACAACTTTTTGTTTTCTGCTTTTAGAGTTATAATAGTATAATATTCTCTATATTAGTTGTAATATAAAAATATGATACCAAATAATGTGAATAGTTAATACTCATTATTGTCTTTTATGCGCTTTACCATACTCTTAAAGAACTTCATTTTGTTATTTCACCAGTTGTTTTTGGTTTTAATTCTGAAATATTTTGCATGAATTGTTGTAAAATAAATAATGACAAGACATTTGAAAATTCCATTTGTATTTTTTTTTTTTTCAAAAATAAATAGTTAAGGTAATAAAACATTGAATATTATATAATATATGTAATAAAAGGGAATATGTTTATTGTATATTTGTTTATCAATTTATATTATACAAAGGTTACTAACTAGAATTTTTTTATAATTCCAACAAGGTTTCATAAAAAAAAAGTTGTAACAGGTTGTTTTAGATTATTGTGATTACCTAAGATTTCCAACTGTTGCCTTCAAAATGATTAAAAAAGTTTTAAATTGAAGCTCACTAAAGAAAATTGATAAAGATGGCATTATGGGACAAATTGCGAGAAGAAAGTTTACAAGCGTAGGAAAATTCATCATGTGTTATTGTTGTTAGTTATTTTCAACTTCAATAACTCAAACGTCGATATCGCAAAGAAATTCTTGACTCTTGCATTTTAACACAGGGCTAAAATATTATTGATAACTCAAATTTTTTTTTTTTTTTTGGTTCCAGCCGATTTAATTTATCGAGATACCACTGTTTTACATCATACAATTATAAAATGAAATAAACTTCACTGTAAAACCACTAGCTTTCTTCTCACTTGTAATTTAAAAATAAAAATTAATGATTTGTTACATATCTAGTACCAATAATGTAGCCCAAGGAAAATGCTTATCCCTTACACACTGGCCTTTATAGTATAAAGTCAATAGTTCTAAGCCAAAAGCAAAAGATGGAAGTTCACTAACTCAGAATTCTCTCACCTAAAGCCCGCTTAAAAATCAGCAGGTATCACTGGTCCCTGTCATCCGGGCGACTCCGGTTGTTTCTGAATCGGCGAAAAATTTGTTGGCCGATTCTGGTCCGTGACTGAATAATTCTGACCTGTCAAGCGGATTTGGTTTGGTACTTTAAAGAGGTCATTTTTTGGATTGCTCAATTCTTAAATTTTTTTTTTTTTTTAGCCAAAATTTGACAAAAAAGACTCGGAAATCATAATTTTTTTATCCAAACTTAATGAAAATTTAAACATGGATAGACAATAATATGAGAAACATTTTAGCGTAGTAAAATATCGAAAATGTGAAAAAAAAAAATTTGAACATTTTTCTAAATTTGATGTGCTGTCAGTTATATCAGCGATTATCGACCATAGGGTAGCGAATAATTTTGAGTGGATTGGTAAAAATGTAAAACGTTGATTTAATATTTTAATTTTGAACTACAATGTGAAATAATTTTAAAAATTATTTGATAAACAAACTTGTCATTTTTTATTTTGAAAGTTTGTTTTAAATAAATATATATATGAAGAGTAATAGTTTCTTTTAGTTACGATAGTTGAAAAGAAAATTACGCGGGTGTGGGAAGACAGATAATTTCACCTTGAAATTATTTTCAAAAAGGTCGCAAGAAAAATTGGGTAAATATCTTGAGTCGCTAGCATCCAAAGGCTGAGAACCACTAAGCTATACTTATACAGGTAAAAAGCCAGACATATTTCGCACGATGGGTGTGAAGCTCTTGGTGGATGTATTAAATTTTAAAGAAATGATAAATCATTTCTTCAATAAAACGATTCTGAACGAGGGAAGTTAATAATATAAAAATAAATGAGAAAAATGTCCAAGGGGGGCAGCTAGGGTAAATGCCCCCCCTTGATCAAAAGCGTATGTTTTTAATATGTTGAATATCGAATATTCTATATTTTATGCTTACGTGCCCCCCCAACCCTAATAAAAATCCTGGCTACGCCCTTGAAAATGTCCAAAATTTTCTTGCGCCAAAATCTTTCTCACATTATTTTCTATCTATGTTTAAATTTTCATATAGTTCGGATCAAAAAATGATGGTTTCCGAGTCGTTTTTATCAAATTTTAGGTAGTTTTTTTCCAAAAAAAAAATTGAAGAATTGAGAAATTCAAAAAATGACTTCTCTAAAGTACAATCTAGAGGCAAATCTGGATTCAAAAAGTTTCTGAAAAAGTATACCAAAAGTATACTCACACATACGTATTATACATGCTAAATAAATTATTGAATTGGTATGCCAACTTTTTTTTTTTTTCTGTACGATAAATCCTCATTTCTCTAAAAATATAATAATCATCAAATACTGGTTTTATACTATAGTAACAAAAAATATTCGTAATACCTTCGTATCTATTACATTTTTATTTATAATACATACTCTTCTTTAATATACCTATATATGGGCTATGTATCAATGGCATTCTGTGTTAGAGAAAGTGAATATAAATGTAGCTTAATATACGTTTAGCGGATTTAAAGATTTTAAAAAACACGAATATTTTATTATAAATGTCAATTTTCACTCCGCTGTGTGTGCTGTGTGTCCGTATAGCATAATAACATAATGCTATAAATATGTACGTATATAATGTGTTCTTTTCGACACAATTTCAACCATTATTTGATTTCTTTATCTCAACGCAACATAAAACAGTGTTAATTTACTTTTACTTTAATAATAATTGTAAAAGCAGTTATTCAATTATAGGATTTAAAAATTATATTTAATTTATTTTTAACGACCTTCTATTTTACACCTTATATTCTGTATTCATTGTACTGAGATCGAACAATGTGTATGTAATATAATAATATCAGGTACACCAAGTGATACAATATTTTGTATACATTGCCACATTTGCGTTTACCTAACTTTATTTCTAAAGTCGCAAAGTATCCAGTTACCTACAACTAAAATCTACACTCACGTGATGAGGGCGATATCATGTTCTACATCACAGAACGGTATAACTGTTGTTCAGTACATGCGTGTAATGTGATAAAGCGGACATTCGGAAGTCAAATGAATATTCTTTTGATAGCTTGTTGTATAAAACAATTTGAATTAGGACACAGATGTGGGACTATCTTCTTTTTTTATACATTGAGTCCTATTATCTTGTTAGTTTTATTATTATTATGATATTAATTCATCATTGTATTATTTTTTTAGTGTATAATATGTGTAAATAAGTATAAAAAAGCCGGACATACTTCGCACGACGGGTGATATTCTCTTGACGGGCGTATTAAATTTTAAAGAAACGATAAATCATTTCTTCAGTAAAATGATTCTGAACGAAGGAAGTTAATAATATAGGAAAAAAAAAAATGTCCAAAATTTTTTTTAACATTTTCAAAATTTTCTTGCGCCAAAATCTTTTTTATACAATTTTCTATCTATGATTAAATTTTCATAAAATTCTGATCAAAAAATGATGGTTTTCGAGTCGTTTTTGTCAAATTTTGGGTAGTTTTTTCCAAAAAAAACATTGAAAATTGAGAAATTCAAAAAATGACCTCTCAATCTAGTGGCGAATCGGGTTTCAAAAAGTTATTGATCAAAACTTTAGGACAAGTATTTCTATACGAAAAGTTGTACACAGAAAAAATAAAAATAAACATCATTGTAAAAACACTAGCTTCTTCACTTCATTCAGAATCTAAAAATGCATAAATAAATTATTATTCTATTTCCAAATGTAAATAAATTTTATGTTAGAATTGTTCAACTACATTAATTATATGTTTTATTGTACTTTTCTAGCTTTTTACCCAGGGAAATTCTAAGAAGTTTTCGAATATTTAAATCAAATTTTCCTCTCATCAATCAGAGTAATATTACACCAAACATTATTTAATAAAAAAAGTTAAGTAATCCAAAGTAAAGTTAAGTACGGACAAGAAAGCCGTACATACTTCACACCACGGATATTCTTCGCTCCTTGGGTCAGATACTCTCTTGGTGGATGTGTAAAATTTTAAAGAAACGATAAAATATAATTTCTTCAATAAAATGATTCTGAACGAAGGAAGTTAATAATATAAAAAATAATAAAAGTCGTCATTTTCGATACACCCGTCAAAAGGATCCGACCCGAAGTGAATTATATCCGTGGAGCGAAGTATTTCCGGCTTTCTTTCTATACTTTACTTTTTTTTTATCTAATAAACAAAGGGAAAAAATTAAATGGGAAAAAAAATGTTCGAATTTTTTTTTCACATTTTAAAAATTTTCTTGCACCAAAATGTTTCTCATATTATTGTATATTTATACTTAAATTTTTATAAAGTTTGAACCAAAAAATGATTGTTTTCGAGTTTTTTTTTTTTATCAATTTTTGGGTTGTTTTTTTTCCAAAAAAAAAAGTTGAAGAATCAAGAAATTAAAAAAAAATGGCCTCTTAGAATTACCAACTAGAGGCAAATCTGGTTTCAAAAAGTTGCTGGTCGAGAGCGGGACACGACCCCTTGACATCCTTATGTGCACTCAAAATATATAGAGAACATTGGCGCTCGCGCTAATAATATTATGCAGGGGTTCATCAATCGTTGACGGAACCGACGTGGAGGTATTGTAACGCACAGACTATAATAAATTATGACAAGTTTTATTTTTTTATTTATTTATTTTATTTATAACACCCCAAAGAGGGTAAACGAGTACAGAAAAATGTTGTGCAAACTTAAATCTAGTAATATAAGTAACTATATATTATGTAAAAAGAAGAAAAATCACATAGTTACAAGTACAATAGGTAAGTAAATTAAGAATTAATCATAACAATATTTTTTAATATAGCTAGAGAGAGGCAAAACAAAAATCAAAATTGGGTAAATCATATTACAGTGTTTCAAAAGTCGGACTATTTGCAATTAAGTACAACTAGAGTACTGAAGAAGAACACGAAAGGGAGGAGGATTGTTTCTAGAAATAAAGGCAGCAACTCTAAAATTAATTTTTCGCCAAAACTCAGGACAAATTAATAGCCCAGAAATTATTTTTATAAATGAAAGTTACATCATTGTATAAACGTCTAGAAGTTAACGGTTCTAGACCAAGTTCTAAAGCAATAGCGTCTAAACCCACATCAACCTAGATGTGTGACTTATAATAAAACCAAAAAGTTTTAACACACATTTATGTATTTTTTCAGTGTTTTGCATATTGCCGTTGACCTTTATGTATATTTATTTTTTTTACTATTCTCGGTCCGTTACTACTAGATCGGAACTGCAGAAGAAGACGTCTTGTTGTTGTACAACGTCATTCGCTTCGCTGTAGAGCGGCCCATACAATATTTTTTAATATAGGCGAGGGGAGGTACTGCAGGTCGTCGTCGCGTTATTCGCTGTTCAACATTTTCTTCCCCCCCGTTCGTTATTATTGCTACAAACACAAAAACCGTAACATATTAATTAAAATTATTATTATTATTATTATTATTATTATTATTAGTTTGTTGGTAATTGAGACCGTCGTCGTCGGTGAAGTGTACCAACAGCAATAATAGTGTACGCGCGTATATGAAACAAAAACAAGAAGAAAAAATAAAAAAAACGCGCATAAAACCAGTTCCGCGCGCGGTTATAATATTATAATATAGTGGTATATAATAATAATACACGGCGAATATAACATATTATATACCTGTACGTAATAATAATAATACGTGTGCGAGTGTACAACCACCTAACATCGTGGATCTGGGCAGGATGTGCTGCACACGGCTCGGCGGCTCTCTCGTGACGACGCCGCCGCCGTGTCGTGCCCTCACCGAAATTCTTTATTCGCCGCCTTCTTCTTTACACGTTCCCCCCCCCCTCGCCTCGCTCGCACCTGTACGCTGTTGCAGTATCCGTCGTCACCTCCCCGCTCCCCACCACCACCACCACACCCCCGTCCCGCCTACGTCATGGGAGGATACGCGACACGCGGGACACTCCAGCGGAGGTCGCTCTCTGTGACCAGCAGCGTACACGCTACAACGGTCAACACGGCGGCCGTCAGTCGTACACTTCCAGCGACCGGCGACGCGCGCAACATTAACAAATAAGTGTAATAACAATAATAATAAAATATAAACAAAACTGATACCTCCAGAGCAGCTCTCCGCGTGTCACATTTTTGACGGACATATTATTATTATTATTATTATAGTGTTGTGAACGTGTGTTTTTTTTGTCATTTTTTTTTTTTTCTGTCTTCCCGTGGCGGCGGTCGATGTGCGCGTCTTGTCGTCATTGTATAGTTTCGTTTTCGACGGCAAAAAACCAACAGACGTTTGAGAAAATTGGGCCCGCGCCACCGATACGGTAACGTCTGAGAATCGGCTGAAAAACCAGTGATATTTCTCTTGTCGCCCGGAACTTGCAGTTTTTGGATTATTCTGCAACAGGTAGGCACGCGCGCTCGCTATGCTCCTACGGCCTAACCGCCGCCGCCGCCGCGTTGTTTTGTCACTATTGTTACGATTCCGTTTTCTTATCCTAACCACCCCCATTTGCCAGTGGCGCGATTTTTCGAATATTTTATTAGACCCTCTATATAGTAGAGGCCAGTGGCGCAACCAAGGGGGGTGTTTTGGGTGTCTGAACACCCCCATTAAACCGTATTTATGAAAATTTTATTCAACAAGTATTGAAAAAAAAAATCCTTTTAACTATACAATTATTATAACCTCTATTAATACAGAGATAAACTTGAAACATGCTTTGAAAATTCATATTGTTGAATATGCAACGCTAAATAAATTGTATTTATTTACAAATAACGTTGTAAAAATGTTAACACGTAAAAAAGGCAGTTAGATTTTTCTACTTGAAATTTCCAATTGAAAATAATTAATGAATTCTTGTAAAGTGTCCATTAACATTGATTATAATTTTATATTTAAATAATTATAGTAGAAATATATGGGTGGACACCCCCCTTGAAAAAATCCTAGACAGCGACGGATCCAGTGGGTGGGGAAGGTCAAAGGGCTTTGAATTTACCACCTCTAGGTTCCCATTTTAACATACTCGTGATGATAATATAGTCTAATACCCGAAGAACATAATAACTATGGTTATACTTCCACCACCGAATCGATGAGCTTTCGTCTATTCTGTGTTCCTGCGTTTAAATTTCCCATTAATATTGTAAGCAATTAATTTTTGACTTTTGTGTGTGATAATTAGTGTTCGTTGTACTTATTGTAAACACTTTAATGATAAATTGATAAATAACAGAAACACTGTCCATACTTGATGATAATCATTGAAAAAATAAATACATATATGTTTAAAATTATTGACACCTTCCGAATCTTCACTTTGCGTCCGTGCCTGATAGTCGGGGCTCTTGTTTAAATTTGTATTTATCGATAAGTGCGGTTTTAGGCTACTCAAACGAAAACCAAAGACGGTTGTTTTTTCCGGCTTATATTAATATAAAGTTTATTTACATGTAATTGCTATAATTTTTTTTTTAACTAAATCGTAAAAATGATATTTATTTTATCTATATATTTACACAATAGAAGTCGGCTGCAACACCCTTGACAATATCATATGTGAAAGTAGGTATATTTCTACATCTGTTTATTTTCTTCTAGTATTTTAATTGTAATGCCATAATGGTTTCATATAAATATTATGTGTAGCTATTAATTTAAAACCGTTATTATATGTATAACTTATAAGGGGTCCGCTCAGAATCTAAAAGGTTTTCAATTTGGACCCTCCCTCTCCTTCCTCTTCACCGCATTATGTACTTTTTATATTTATTATTTATTATTTAATTCATCGCAGAATCATTTGTCTGATTTGAATTTTTTTTAGCTTTTAGGAGGGGGTTCAGTACCCTTGGACCACCCTGTAAATACGCCGCTAGCTATCATAACGATCATAAATCAATAATAATTCAAAACCATCATAGGCTCATAGCGATTATCATCATAACGATGTATGATCATCAAATAATTATTATATTATATACCTATTATTATTTCTACAAGAAAATTTGATAGATTGATATTTTGGCACTAAAATACAAAATAACTGATAATATTTTGTAATATTTCAGGATAGTTCTAATAATAGAGATCTACCCTACTACCTCCAAAAAAAAACACCCCTACTTAATCCTGCCGTTCCCTTCTTCTTAAGTCACTGAAAAATGAGAAAATAAAAAAATAAAAAAGTTTGTTGTTTGCAATACTTTCTAAAAAATTATCGTATATATCTTAAATAATTTATAATGTCTGTTAATAATTAAAACAACACGTTCTATTAATATATTATTACGATTACATGTTATGCTATATGCGTACACACGTATTACGTATGGGTACTATACATATTTTAAAATACACGTTCCTTATTGTTTTATAGTGTTTTGCGTAAATAAATTATGAGTTTATTTTAATTTTACTCGTGGGTATATAATATAATGCATATACACGTGCATTTTCTATATTATATTATGTTTATATCGTTTTATTATCTTACAATAATATTTTAATAACACGGAGCGAACCAATAATATACAGTAGTTTTAACAGCATTCAAATAGTAGTTATACAGCTTGTTAATAGATATTTTTTCAACACTAAATTAAAAACGTTCACATACTATAAAATAATATAGTCATAAAGTGTAGTCTTTAAAATGAGTAGGTAGTACTATAATTGAAACTTTTATATGGTAAAATAAAATAAAATGTATAAACTGGACATGAAGTATTGATTGAAAGTCCTCGAAATCTCGATATCACATTAATTATTAAAAAAATCCGGACATACTTCGCACCATGAGTATTCTTCGCTCCTTGGGCGAGGTACTTTATGGGTGTGTAAAATTATAAAGAAACGGCAAATTATTTTTTCCAATAAAACAATTCTGAACAGCGAGTTTCAGTTTATTCAAAACAATTATTATTATTACCTACTGCAAAAAAAATTATATTTTACTCGTGCACTTATATATCCCACTGTTAACTGAGAACAACGATGAAAAAAAAGTAGGTAGGTATAATAAAGTATAGACAAGAGAGCCGGACATACTTTGCAGCTTGGGTATTCTTCGCTCCTCGGATTAGATACGCTTGGTGGGTATGTTAAAATTCAAAAAAACGATAAATAATTTCTTCAATAATGTCATTTTGAACGAAGTATATTAATAATATAAAGAAAAATAATAGTCATCATTTCAATATATCCACCATGAGTATCTGATCCGAAAAACGAAGAATACCCGTGAACCGAAGTACGTTCGGGGAAAATTTTTTTCCTCATTTTCAAAATGAAAATACTTTTCCAATCGTTTCAAATATTAACCTTTTAAATCGAAAATTGCATCTTGTTAGTACTTTTGGGAAGTAATCTTTCAAATTCCTCAATACTTATTCCATTGTTGTCAAAAAATTGAGTGAAATTTAAATTACGTCCAATATTTTCTTTTGCCAAAAGATTTTTCTATACGTGGCATAATTTTGAGGAAAGTTGGCTCACTGAACTTTTCATAAGTATTTAAATTTTAGAACTACGACTCGAATGACAGTTAATCCAAATTGTGGCATATTCTTTTCTTAATTAATACGTAATACCTATATTTAATTTATTGTTTCTAGGGTGGAAAGTTATACACATGTTTATTTATATATATCAACTTGTATGTTTTCGTTTTGTAAATTTTGCTGTCCATTATGTTTTGTGTCAATTTTTAATCACAAGAGCTTCAAACTTCAAAAGCCGGACATACTTCGCACGAAGGGTGTACTTCGCACGACGGGTGGTATTCTCTTGACGGGCGTATTAAATTTTAAAGAAACGATAAATCATTTCTTCAGTAAAACGATTCTGAACGAAGGAAG
>JAIPRM010001807.1:19795-31796 GCA_025469315.1 Stegophylla sp. TES_Ste_2020
TATGGTTTCCGAGTCGTTTTGTCAAATTTTGGGTAGTTTTTTCCAAAAAAAAAATTGAAGAATTGAGAAATTCAAAAAATGACCTCTTTAAAATACAATCTAGAGGCAAATCCGATTTCAAAAAGTTACTGATCGAAACTTTTGGCCGAGTATTTCCATACGAAAAGTTGTACACAGAAAAAAAAATAAACATCATTGTAAAAACACTAGCTTTTTCACTTCGTTAAGAAGTGTTAAAAATATGCTGGTACACATAGGTATTTAGAAGGAAGTAATTTTTAAATTCAATTGCATAAAATACAATATATATTATTCAATGCAGAATGGTAAAGTTAACGGATTTCGCGTGCAAATTAAAAACTGTACATTGTTAAGAAGTTATCATTTTGCTCATCTGTTCCGCCAGTCAAAACACCTTCGATAACATAATGCGCGTATAGGCGTCCTGGGAAAATAAAAACGACACAATATATAATATTATCTGCACACAATACATTTCCATGTCAACGCCGAAAAAATATTAGAGAAATTGATCGAGAAATATTTTACAATATTATATTTACTTATCTGTTTATTTTCTTTTTTTATGCATTTTAGCGAAGGATTATGACGTTATGACATTGATATCGCTGAAATTTGAATTCATTCCAACCCATCTGCATTTTGAAACTAACCATTTTACAAAATCTATTTCAATTTCAACGTACTCTCGTTTCTCTCCCACTCGTTAGTGCGCCTCAGGGACTTCATGACTAAACGGTTTTCAAAATAAGACAAAAGTCTCATAGTTTCTTTTAAAATCGATTTTAATTTCGTAACCAGTTTCCTTCCAACGACGGTTAAGCTTTGCGGTTTGTTTTATAATCGAAACTGTTGCTAAACTATGCCTATGTAGGTCTTTACGTTCAGTATAAAATATAATATAGGTTGCCATTATTACAGTATATACGTATATAAATCGAATGTGGGTATTGGGTCAGTAGTCTGTATACATTTTTGGGTTTAAGATTCTATACTATATTATTAAATAAGTTTTAAAGGATGAGGTGATACATATTTTTAAGAGTACCTATATGTATTTTTATTTAAAAATTGATTTTTTATAATATATTTGAATATTATAAATGATTTGCATAATATTGCATTAAATGCAAAACTATTAGCATGAATCAGATATTAAAAATTATTCGTTTTTTTTTCTGTGGGTGTCATGTAAAAATAATAATACTGTACTTGAATATAATAATATCTATTTATATCGTTAAGAAAATCTAAATACAAACAAACGTTTCTTTTATCTAATACACCAACAATAACAGCCCACGGACCGCATGAACTGCGCGCATTTCTCATAATCTGATAATACTATTTAAAACTCAGACGCAGATTCGGCGGGATCACTTTCTTTTTACCGTCAATTTATAATACATATTATTCGTTAAACGTGCGCCGTATAATTACATTTATTATTTCTCATAATTAAAGTGAATTGGATATGTATATTATATATTTGTATGATGTACCAACCTATTTTTGTATTGTAGTTCCTAATATATTCTATATACGAAGTATTTACATTGACGTACAATCTCCTCTTATTCTTTACTTTCATTATTCTTATTTGAATATTGATAATTTCTTTTTACATCGGCAGTCAAATACATATATATTATTGTTCACACGCTGAATGTATTCAATACTTTTGTAAGAATTAAACAATTTTTTTTTATTTTACATCTCATTGTATAATTTTTACTCGACACTCTTTGTTTTATTATTAAAATACACATTACTTAATAACTAGTAAAATGATAACATTTTCTTGAACCAAAATGTTTCTTATATTATTGTCTACCTATGTTTACATTTTCATAAAGTTTGTATTAAAAAATATAGTTTCCGAATTTTTTTTTTTTGTCAAATTTTGGGTAGTTTTTCCCAAATTTCGAGAAATCAATTTAGATTTTGGAAAAATTACTTCATTAAAGTACCATTTAGAGACGAATCTGGTTTTAAAAAGTTGCTAGTCAAGACTTTTAAACAAGTATTTCCATATGAAAAAGTTTTTACAAAAATAATTAAAATAAAAAATTTCCAAATTTTCTTATGCCAAAATATTTTTTATATTATTATCTATCATTGTTTAAATTTTTATAAAGTTTGGATCAAAAAATGATGGTTTTCTAATCTTTTTTGTCATATTTTGGGTATTTTTTTCCCCCAAAAAATTTAGAAATTGAAGAATCTAAAAATTATCTCTTTAAAGTACCTACTAAGGGCAAATTCAGTTTTAAAAAGTTGCTGGTCGAGGCTTTTGGACAAGTATTTGCATGCGAAAAAGTATTTACAGAAATAAAAACATCATTTTAAAAACAACAGCTTCTTCACTTCCTTTAGAATTCAAAATCACAATTCTTTTAAGTCTAATGGAGGCAGATACTGCGGACTCCCCCCTCCAATAATAATAATAATAATAATAAATAAATTATCCAAAAATAAAAAAAAATCTTAATTCACTTCAATAAAATGCAATAAAAAACCGGTAATATTTCACAGCAGATTGCAGAGTCTGTTATAACTTTTCAAATTAAAAACATTCTATTCAAGCACGTATGCTTGTTTGAATGCATATTGTTATAATATCACCTAACGGAAGTTAAGTCAACAAATGTGTTGGAATCTAGGTAAACAATTTTTTTTTTAAAAAATTGTTTATTTGAACATAATATTATGATTTCACATTTCAATTATGTGCGTATTGTACACTGACAAGAAAATTATACGAACGTTACATTTTGATTTTACTGATGCAATTATTGTCTACCTAAAAACGTCTGTGTGAATATTTAATAATTTTATATTCTAATATTTCTTCCTTAGAAATATTACCTACTGCAGTAATGAAATTTGAAATACTGTATTGTATTGTTAGTGGTTCGAAATAAAATACTTAAATTGTAATTATTTTTAACGTTGAATAATATTTAATGTAGTAATGGACAGTTTAGAAATACATCAAATCACGGATTCCTTTTTAAGATTATATATTTTTGTAATAATATTATATTAATATTTTCTTTAAATTATGCAATGCAGCAGGTACAATTGAAAATATTCCTCTTACAATTTTAAGACCATTTATACTTACTGGTTCGAAATAATAATAATAGGCACGGAGTACCAGGTAGGTATTTATAAAAGAACATGATTTAGTCCCGGTAATAACGTCGTTGGTATATTTGCGTATCCAAATGTATTACTGAACACGTTCTTCTTTTAAACAAACTAATCAAATTTGCCAGTCACTCGTGTTAATCTGTCGTAAATTCGATTAATTTTTTTTCCCCTTATTATCATATAAATATTCAATAGAGACAGGTACCTATACAAATAATATTTTATCATTTTTTTTTCTGAATAAAATCAACAAAAAATAATAATAATAATAACAAACGAGTGCACTCGAACGCACGTTTTCGCGTCACTATTTGCTCTAGGAAAATGATTGACTTCGTTTTTTTTTCTCATTACGATGACCCCCAAGTACACATCATCTGCATAATATATCCGTTATGTAATTTAAAAAGACGCCAAGTGCCCTGGATCTATTGAAATAATAAAATGTACCGACAACGAGCTATCTCCAATTTGTCACACTACACCAACCGTGCACACATAGGTATTAAATTGGACATTGCACACATATAAAATATATGGTACACAAAACATTGTTCGTCCACCCATGGAAAAAAAAATATGTATTTCATATTTACTAAAAACCGTAAAAAATATTTACATTTGACAAAATTAAACACAAAAATATCAATAGTTCTGGTATTATGTGTACAACGTAACTAGTAGGTGTGAGTACAACATTTTTACCATTTGCAGGACTTTAAAAAAAGTATTTTAATTGGATATTTAATTTAAACGAGTTGAAAAGATAAGAAAAATATTTATTTTTTTAATTTGTTCAAGTTCGGTTACGCGCGTTCGTTCCACATGGATATTTAACAGGAAACGTGATTATAATATGCTTGAAGAATCACGAGTTTAAACGAATTGTGGAGATTTATTAGGAAATAATAATTATTATAGATGTTCTGGTTATATCCTGTTAAGAAACATAATATTCACTAGAGGAACGATTACTTTTCTTTATTATACTATCGTTAAGTAATGATAGTATAATACAATTACTAACGAGAAATTAATAATAATCAAACCCTTGCACTTGTAAAATATTTAATTCTTTGTTCGCTTAAAATTTTATTGCACCAAAATATTCGCAATAAAATTCTCTATCTAGGCACCGAGTTTCAAAAAAATTGGTCTGGCCAATTTTCTTTTATGTAAGTTTAAATGTGTAATTTAGGTAAAACTTACGAATTTCGTCGAAATTCTAAATTCAAACTGTTATAAAGAAAAAAATTACGATTTTCGAGATTTTTTCAGGTCAATTAGACATATATCCAACAGAATCTTTTCACATTTTCAAAATTTTTTTACATCAAAATATTTCTCATATTATTGTCTATCCATGTTTAAATTTTTATAAAATTTGAATTAAAAATAGATAGTTTTCAAGTCTTTTATGACAAATTTTTGAGTTTTTCCCAAAATTTGAGAAAATTGAGAATTTTGAAAAATGGCCTTTTCTAGAGTACCATATAGAGGCAAATTCGGTTTTAAAAAGTTACTGGTCGAAACTTTTTGACAAATATTTTTAGACGAAAACGTGTACACATAAAAAAATAAACATTATTGTAAAACCACCAGATTCTTCGGTCCACTCAGAATCGAAAATTCCATTAAAACGATCTATTTAAAACTTAAGTGTGAAAAAAATTTATTATTTTACACTTTGATTGTATTAATTTTATTTTAGCGAATTTTCACAAATAGCCAATTTAAAATTCTTGCAATATAATTCAATTTTTTTCAATTTCATTTATTTTATTCTTAATCAAACAGAATCAAAGTTTGATATAGTATATTGCGCTTCATTTTACTGACTAAATTATAATTTATAAATACAAAACAATGTATATGATTAGTTAAAAATTAAATAAAAGTAATGTATATAGTTGTGTGTCATACTATTGTAATCTACTGAAAATAAATAATTTCTTATTAGATATATAATATATTTCATTTAAATTACTTATACATTTAAAATTAATCAGCATAATAGCGTTGTTTGTGACAAAACAACTTTAAAAAAATGTGAATTCTTTTGATTATTGTGCGTGTAGGTTAATAAAGAAATTATAATAAACCAACATACACGACATAGCCAGCGACATTCATGTCATATACAAACGTGATGCTTTCACTCTTAACTTATACAGCCTCCTTGTACGGTACTCACTTCTACATCATTTCCACTTAAATTACCATGTGTTCGTGGATCCATTGACCCGTTGAACATTCCTACTCTCAAAATATTTTACGATTTTTATCGTTCTAGCTCGTTTTTGTTGACATATTTACTTTATTACTTAGTATATACATGTGAATCTGTCACAGGAACCTCCTAATCCGATCATACACATAGACGTCGACAGTTAGTGGGGAATATGTAAATATAAGCGATTTTTTTTTTTTTTTTTTCTAATAAAGTAATTGTTTTAAAATCTATATTCTTACTTAAAAAAGAAAAATTGTATGTAAAAAAATAATAAACAATTGCTGGTAAATGTTATTTATTTTACTAAAAACTTGTTTTAAAAACTCAAAAAAAAAAAAAAAATTCGCATGTATCGATTACCATCATCATTAAACTCCAACAAATATTACATTTAGGGATGAGGGAGATATTTTATAGATATATACCTATTATACCCGTTTATGAGTACAAAAGAAATACAAAATTAGGCAAAACTAGCGAAGGGTACGTAGTATATAAAAATACATTGATACGATTAATATTGTGGTTATAAACTATTACTAATTCTGAACTACAAAACACACAACTGAAACATGTAAATCTAAAGTTATTTATCGATATACCTGCCTTTGAAAAGAACAAACTTGAGAGTTAATTTTGTTATATTAACTTTATTTAAAGAGTATATTAATTGTTAACACAATAATTCAAGCATAAAATCCATTCAAACGAATATTGAATTTAACGATTTTCATAGGTACAAAGTACCATGCATATCATTATGTTTGTACAAAAATCCAGTTATAATTACTCGCGATACTTTTCGTTATTTACAATTACTCGGTTTTAAATTTTTATGCAATGATATTCTCCATGGTTACCTACCGTAGGTAATTGATGCAATGCGCGTTTATAATAGACGATAAGTAATTTCGGAGTTTTTGTGTTCACGTAATAAATTGTAAAATAAATAAAATAAAAGGATCTTTTGCTGAAACTGCAGATGGCAGTGACCGATGGACCAATTATTACTAGAATGAACAAGAACATGGAATAGCTTGTACGAGAGTAAAAAGGTCTCGCAGATGAAGCAAACTCCTGCGAAGTGGTTGGTAATTCTCTTCATCGTTGGAAAACTCCTTTCAGCTGTTGTAGCACATGAAACTGGGATACGTGAATTTCGTCTGCGCGTAGACTAGTTCTTCTGCCAACTTTAAAAACGATGCATTTAATAAACATGTAGATTTCCATAGAATGTTGAAAAAAGCTTTTTTTCTCAAAATCACATTGTGCTCATAACTCGGATGACAATTAAACCTGTGTTAAAGTCATTGTTATTCAACAACATTTTGGGTGAACCCGGGCCCACCGTCATAATCGCCCTTGGATCTATCATTCGTTCTTGTCTTGATCTAGTTTCTAGGTTATATTGTTATATATTGACGTTATACTACAACGTGATATGTATTGTTATATGCGTATATATTGTATATTATAATATACATACGTGATATTTTTTAAATGATTGTTTTTATTATTTCCTCAGATGATGCCAAAAACTTGGAATGGTGGATCCGAACCCGGCTAAGGAGCCAATGCTAGAAGATGGCCGGACGGCCCTGCATTACGCAGCATCGACGGGAGACTGCAGCTCCGTCACCGAATTGCTAGCCGCCGGGTCTGTGGACCCCAACGCCCGAGACGCTGTCGGTTATTCGGCCGTGCAAATCGCTGCGGCCGAAGGACATCTGGACGTGTTGCGTCTACTGCTGCAGCATAACGCCGACGTCAACCTACACGACAACTTGGTGAGTTATTGAATATGACTTCTGATCTACCTAAAAATATTAAGTCTGTACACACTAAACAATTCTTTTCGTACAGTTGACGAACGCTGTGCAGTAAATGTATCTATGAGGGGTGGGGGGGATTCCTGAAAAATATCAATTTTGCTGCGTTTTGACTTTTAAAGCTCCTATAATTATAAAAATGGACTCGTATGATTTTAACAAACATGCAAATATAAATTTATAATGAATAATCCATATATTATGATTAAGTTTGTATAACATTTTTAAAATTTCATCAAATTTAATAACAAAAAAAATCTACCATTTTTTTGTACTATAAATTTAAACGCTTATAAACAATTACTATTCATCTGACCTATTTTTACGAATATTTTTAAGTAGAAAAGAAAATAACTGCCTAATTCATAATATCATCAAACAAAATATATGGCCGATTTCGTTAAATAGGTAACCGAATTTCCAATTTTATGTATTCGATAACAATATATTGTTGGTTTAGACAATTTTCTTGCCAATTTCATGAAATTAGCAGCTTACAAATTGGGCGTAACATAGACTCGGTTTTAATCACCTTTCTAAATTTGTTTAAGTTTACGATTATAAAATTTAACATTTTGTAATTTAATGATTCGCTGTAGGTTTTTACAGGTGGGTTTGGAATATATTTATTTATTCGTGTGTTTTTATATAAATTGTAATATCCATATTGTATGGTATAATTACAGCACGGCAACACTGCCTTACACGAAGCCAGTTGGAAAGGCTATAGTAAAACGGTCGCGTTGCTCGCATCTTCCGGTAGCGACTTGGACCGCAAAAATTATGGCGGGTCATCCGCGTTGCATTTGTGCTGCCAGAACGGACACAATCAGAGTTGCCGAGAGCTTTTACTCGCCGGATGTGATCCGGACGTCCAAAATAACGTAAGCTAATTATAAGTCGATTGTAAACATGTATATACATAATAAACATGCATTAACGGTTGAGTCAAAGGTCGGAAAATACAATAAAAGCCTTTTTCAAAAATCAATAGTCTTTTTATGATTTATTAACAAAGGCATTAAGAACTTTTACTCAATACATAATCTGCAAAAGAAAATAGTTAATTATTTTCCCTTGGTCTAAAAAATATTTTATAAAATAGTAATAATATTAAGAAATTAGTATAATATTTTAAACAATTAAAATGATACTGAACTAGCTGCTGGTAGTTTCATTTAAACTTTAAAAAACTATATATATATATTCTTTAAAAATAGTGATTGTATATTATGTATTGTTAGTTCATCATTGGAAATAATCTATCTGTGGTGGGTTTAAATATTTATATATTAAACTCATACCTCATACCTCTTCTAGGCAGGAAAAATAACTGCAAATAAGAAAATATCCGACAACAAAAGAGTGACTTAATGATTCAGCCGGGCATGACTGGTTTCCGCCAAATTCATACCTTTCTTTTTTCCGCCGATTCTCTTTTCCACCAAAACATAAATAGACCTATTCTCTTTTCCGCCAAAACTATACTTTTTCATTTTCCACAGTTTCCCTTTTCCTCCAAATGACCTGATGTTTGATTACGTAATTTATTATATTGCAATATGTGAATAACATTGAGGCGTCACTTCGCTCACTTCTCAAAACACCCCTCGCTTGCTTCACAGTACCTAAATATTTCAATTGACAGGAGTTCAATATAATTCGTTCAGTACATCAGTATTTGGCCTAATGTTGACTTATTTTCTCTTATCCCACTAAGGAAATCAACCATTACAAATGCTTTAATAACCGTAATGAATGTTTTTGTTTCGCAAGTAGAAAAAAAAAATGCAAATGAATTTAGTTACGCCAATGTTTATACTGAATTTTGTTGACATAATGATATAATATCATACATAATAGGTATTTTTTATACCTTGGGCACATTTAAACAATACTCCTATATTGTGCATTATCTTATGAAAACTTCAAATTTTTTCTACTTTAACATCAATATAACCTTTAAAGCATAGTTGTGTAAATATTTTTGTTATTTTGATATTTTATAACATTTCAGTATGGTGATACTCCACTTCACACCAGCGCTAGATATGGTCATGCCGGAGTACTGAGAATATTAATAAGTGCACAATGTAAAGTTTCTGAACAAAATAAAGTTAGTATATAATACATGCTTTTAACAAAATGTAAACTGTTTAAAAAATATTTACTATAAGTATAAAATACTAAATTAATATTTTGTTTTATTAACGGAATAGAATGGTGACACAGTACTGCATATCGCTGCAGCTATGGCCAGAAAGAAATTAACTAAAATTATTTTGCAAGCAAAATGTAATACTGCATTAAAAAATAAGGTAATTTAATACCTTTCTTTGCATTTTACAAAGAATATTTGTATTTTGTCTATTCATGTATAACATTGCATAATTATTTGATGACACAATTATAAATTGATATCGGAATTTTTAAATAAGCAGATAATTACAAAATTATGTCCCGGCATTTTATAATGTTTGTATAAATTAATATGTGTTTGCTAAACTATACTTTTGTGTTTTCATTTATTCATTTTAATAGTACCAATTTTATAATTATATTATTTTTAGCAAAATGAAACTGCCAGAGATATAGCGGAACGTAAAAATTTGACTGATATTATAGACATTTTAAATGATCCCATGTACAAAACAAAAAAAAGCAGCTCTAAAACAAAAAAAGATCCAAAGGATGTATGTATATTTATATTTAAGTAAAGAAAACATATTATCAATAAGTAATCTTGGAATATTTAACAAAAATGGTTTCAGAGTAAAAAACGAACTGATACAAACATAAAAAAACAATGGTCTCCATATGGTTGCCATTATTTCCCAGATACCAAAGAGTTCCCAAAACCAAAGTTAAACTCTTTGCCTGAAGAACCCTTACACGCAGGAGAACAATACTATTTAGACTTGGCTGGAAACATTAGAAAAGGGCCAGTTGGAGTTGGATACACATGTTATTGTGCACCATTTTTCAAAGAACTAGAAGCTCGATTGGATCATAATACTAAGAAATTGAAACGGCAAATTTGTCGAACGGAAGATCACATTAATCGGAGGTTGTGTTCTGTAGAGAAACAGCTAAAACGGCCTAATGAAAAACTTCAACAGGTAAATATAAAACGAGCTTATGGTATTTAATATTTGAGCTTGAGACACTTGAGTATTTACTATTTTTGGCAATATATTTCTTTAAACTTATGTATGTGTGAATGTGTGTGTGAGCAATATTTTATTTTTACTTTCCAGTTACTTTTGTAGAAAGGGTTCGCCGATTTCAGCCAAATTTTGGCATGTTGTTGTGCTGGTGAAAAAAATAAATTGTAGATTTTTCAGAAAAAATTTCGATCAACATCTTTTTGAGTCACGATTCGCCTCTGGATGGTACTTTTAAGAGGCTTTTTTTCAAAAATTTTCAGTAGTTTTCTCGAAATTTGGGAAAAACTTCCCAACATTTGACAAAAACGCTTCGGTTTTACTAATATAATTATTGTCTCTAGTTATGATCTTAAAATCAGTGTCCACAAACAAAATGAAGTTGCTGTGCATAGTTTGTCAATGATATTAAAGTAAATTGTAATGTATTGATAGTTGCTATTATTATTAATAAAATCTATAAATCTACAATTACATAATCTAATGCAAGAATGAAAGGATTGGGTATATTTAATCAAATAATATTGTTTGAATTTATTTTTGTATTATTTATATTCATATTTAACAGGTATAATAATAATTATAATCTAGACTCTACGATACCTAGAAAAGTAAACAATTATTAAAAATATTTAATTTTTTCTTCCCAGCCATCAAGGTGTGTAGACACGTCTTATGGGTACAGTCCACTTTAATAATTATTTAAATGTTTATCTTGCCATGAACTATTTTTTTTTCTGTTTAATTATTAATTTAGGTTAATGATTTAAGTTTATATCAAACAAAAATCATATAAATTAGTTTTTAATTTACCTACTTTATTCAAAAAATTCTTATTATGTTTGGTTATACGATTCGATTAAGTAATGTTAATAGAAATTAAATAATAGAATTGTTAAAAAAAAAAGAAAAGAATCTTTCATTTTTTAGATGGTAAATTGCTGTGAATACCTATACTCAAAAAGCATTGACCGGAAATTCCTGATTAACATATAACTGAAAAGTAATTAATACTAACTATGTTGATTTATTTTGTGCAGGTGACAGAAGTGAGTGAAGACGACAGTGAGTTGGAGAACCGATTTCGAGCTGAATGTGCTATTGATACCACAGTTATGGACTCAAATTTACGATGGCGATTGGACTATTTGACAGCAAGGCGTCAAGATGATATACCGTGCAATGATTCAGGATACAGCACCAAAATGTTTAGCAATTCGCAAGGACCATCTCCTTCATTGTCCAGTAAGTAAATATAGTGGTGTATTTAGGAAATTTTCATAAGGGTGATTCAATGTTTCAATGAAATTTTTATATAGTCTATGGTTACAGTCAAAGTATTAATAATGATACTTATGAATAGTTATTATAATCAAACTTAAAAATAATTTATTACAATAATTATAATTACTTGTATAATAAATTATGACAAATACTAATCTAAAAAGCCGGACATACTTCGCACGATGGCTGTACTTCGCACGACGGGTGGTATTCTCTTGACGGGCGTATTAAATTTTAAAGAAACGATAAATCATTTCTTCAGTAAAACGATTCTGAACAAAGGAAATTAATAATATAAGAAAAAAAAAATTTTC
>JAIPRM010001808.1:0-34666 GCA_025469315.1 Stegophylla sp. TES_Ste_2020
GCCAAATTTGTGGTCTTGAAAACTATTTTAATACCTTAAGTTTTCGTGACAGTTCGGTTAACGACTCTTAGTCAGTTGATAGAATTTTCCATTTATTTCGGTAGTCTTCTTAATTTTTCAACATAATTTAATGTACTATAAGAAATTATAAAAATGTCAACATCAGGCATAAATTAAAATTGGCCAACCCCTTAGTTGAGAACCTCGACTAGCCTTCGCGGCCCAGTACCGAATTACTCTCGACCAGGGCCGATCTTTGAGGGTAGGGCGAGCGGAGTGATCACCCAGGGCGCCGACCACTAAGGGCCTCAGTTGTGAATAAATAATGTGTATCGCAAAAAAAAATAATAAAATCCAACTATATTGTACGAGACGTGATCGAATATGAGACTATGTATAATTCTGTTTTGTATTTAACAATGCAATATATTATATGGATTAATGTCACCCTTAAACATAGGAATAAAATTAATACTACGTGATAAAAATATAGATCTTGACTCCTTTACTTCTATAAAAAATTTTAAATTATACATTAAAAAATTTAATTAATTTTATATTTTCAAAGTTTCTTTAATATATATATATATATATTTATCTTTAGTTGTATTTATTTATAGATACATTTTTACTTCATTATCAACACTAAATAATAGTTTTCTTAGAGGTTGGTGCAGAAAACATACTTACTTGTACTTATTATTAATAAGCGTTATTACAATTTCTGAAATAAAGATATTATTATTAATATATAATTTAAGTTTGAAGTAATAACAGTAATTACAGGGCCGGGCGGAATATGGGGCGCCGAAATTGTATTCGCCCAGGGCAATTATACACTCGAGATGGGCCCTGCTCGTGGCCCATTTGTGGTTAGGTCAGGTCGGTAATCGCTGGCTTAAACGTAACCCCCGCGTGGTTAAACGCCCGAGTGAACCGCGTTGTAGGACGGCCGATTGTGAATTATTTCTCGTTCGTTGCGTTCACGCACGGTAATGATGCGTGTAACGCGCGTTCTTCGTCCGACGGCTTGAACACCACTACATTATGATTAAACACAAGAGCAAATCGATCGCCAAATAGTTTACGTCTCGTCGTCAAAATCGCGAAAATCATTCCCTCCCCTTTTCGACGCGGTTTGACCGATGTGCGGTCGCGTTCAAAACGTTTTTTTTTTTTTTTTTGAAAATTCCAAAATAATTAACCGATTTTCCTATTGACGAGTCGCGCGTTAACGAGCGTTTCAACTGATTTATCGCGTGTGATAAAACCAATCACGCGTCCGAGCTCAGCTCGTTAAAATATATTGTCGGTAGTAATTATTGATGTTTACATTCATATATTTTCCGTATTGAATATTATCTCGTATATTTAACTAATTATAAAACTAATTGCATTATATTTGACTAATTATTGAGCCATTTTATTATTAATAATATAATTAGCTCGCCAAACATATTAATATTATCGTGTCATCGATTAAACGTTCTCGAGTGAATGTAATTAGGGGTGTGCGACGGACGTTACACACCACCGCCGCCAAGGCGATAACGTTATACTTTACACGAATATTTTTTTGGATTTTTTTTTACAATGATGTTTGTTTTTTTTTTATTTATATTTTCTGTGTACAATTTTTCGTATTGAAATACTTGTCCAAAAGTTTCGATCAGCAACTTTTTGAAATCGGATTTGCCTTTAGACGGTACTTTAGAGAGGTCATTTTTTGAATTTCTCAATTCTTCAATTTTTTTTTTTTTGGTAAAAACTACCCAAAATTTTACAAAAACGACTCGGAAACCATCATTTTTCGATCCGAACTATATGAAAATTTGAACATAGATAGAAAATAATATAAGAAAGATTTTGACGTAAAAAAATTTTGAAAGTGTGAAAAAAAAAATTTTTGGACATTTTTCTAACATTTTTTTTTCTAATTTATTTTTTTATATTATTAACTTTCTTTGTTCCAGGCCCGTAGCTACGGGAGGCCAGAAGGGGCGTTGCCCTCCCTAAACCCAATCTTTGCCCCCTCTAAGAATATTAAAAATATTAGAATGGCTTTTAGGTAGGTATGTCTTTCAGCGGTTCTCAGTCTTTTTGAGACCACGACCCCCTATGTTCATCATTTAATTATATTAATAAACTGTAATTTAAATTTTATTTTTAATATGTAGTATTATTTGTTTCTTATTTTTAAAATAAATGTATTATTGTAAATTCCTTTGTAAATTTCCAAAATATTCTATTTTATACATGGATATTTGATGGAAAATTACAGTTGTGTTCATTTAATGAGATATCAGTGTAAATAGATTAAAAATTGCATAAATATTGTTTTTATAAATAATGCTCTCCTTAAAATTGGTTTGCCCCACTTGAAAATTCGGTCTGGCTACGGGCCTGCTTCGTTCAGAATCGTTTTATTGAAGAAATGATTTATCGTTTCTTTTGAAATTCAATGCATCCGTCCAGAGAATCGCACCCGACGTGCGAAGAACACCCCGACGAGCGAAGTACACGGTTTTTTTGTTGTTGTTATTATTATTATTATTATTATTTTTTGATATCCCGAATGCATCGGATGTGATGATTTGGTGTGACGGCACGAATCGCGTTAATAAATTGGAAAAAAAAACCGTACCCACGCCCGACGATACTTTGCGATTCGTACAATAAAAATTATTATGTAACCCCTCACGGAGAAAAATAAAAATACAGGTACATATAATTTAATACGCTAATAATATTATAATCCAAAAATACATATATATATGTATAACATACACACTAAACATAGTGCATTATAATATTAAATTATACACAGGAGGAAGGGGGCAAACGGGGTTCGTGTGTAATTTATTTGATTAGCGTCGGCGTATTATATTATACGTTTTCGGTGCAACTCGCTCCGCTTTATTATCCGTACGTGTGCGGACACTACGGCCCGTGTACCTGGTCAGGTGGTCGACGTACTGCCCCGTGGCTCGTCGGATAGGTTCGTGTCCCGTCGGCCGGGCCCGGAATCATCTGTGATGTCGCGAGTCAGTGCCGCCGCCGCGTATTTCCAAACCTTGACCGAGCTGAGGCACTATCGGCCTGGCACAGTGGCGCACCCAAGGGAGGGGCTTTGGGGCTATAGTCCCACCCGAATTTCTTTTTTTTTTAATTTATAAACAATAAATTATTATTGATTTCTCAAAAATAAATTACAATTTTTACTATTTTTGCAATTATTAAACTATTGAGAATTTAAATCTAAAGGCGAATTGTGATTCAATAAGTTGCAGTTTGACACTTTTGTTCAAGTATTTCTATAAAAAAAATGTGTATACAGAAAAAAAAAAAATTAGTAATAAATATCCTTGTCAAAACATTAGCTTTTTCGCTCCACTCAGAATCTAAAATTATTACTATGGATGCCTTTAAACTAGATTTTTTTGGGCTAGTATGTGGTACCTTGTTGTAGTAATAAGTAAAAATTCGTTAAAAATTAATGATACTTGCGTCATCAATGAGTGTGAGGAAAAGTAAGAAAAAATGTAAGCCCCCCCAAAAAAAAAAAAAAAAAAATCCCGAGAGCGCGCCTGGCCCGGCATTCGGTTAAATTCCACCAACAATTCTCCCGTATGTGACTTTAAAAGATTTGCACGAAAAACTTGTGTCGACTATAATGATTTTCGACGTTTTCCAGTGCCCAGACAGTCAGTTGTAGAATGTCCGTCATTTCGACGCGCGTCAAACGGACGCACACGACGTATCGACGCATCTGCGACGTTTCGACGCATTTCATTATATTCGTCAGGACTTGTTTTTTATCGGGTCGTAGGACCTAAATAGGGCAGTTGTCAGAAATATCAAAAGTGCGGTTGGATTCAGTTATGTGAACGCCGTACAATAAATACGATTTTCCTTATCATTGAGAGTAATTGAATTCTCGGTACGTGCGTGTAATTTATAAGTAGGGCTAGGGACTTATAGGAGTCAACATGTTTTTTAAAAATCGTTCGAAACATATCTAGGTAATATAGAAATGCGTTTCATAACACCAGGAGTTGTATGCAGTTCTCTTTAATTTGCATATTTAGCATATTTTTCGATATTTAAATTGAGTTTTCTTGGTACTGGAAAATTTTTTACTGAATACCTGAAGATATTGAATATTATTTGATATTTTTATTTGTTTAAATGTAAGCTTAAAAAGAATAAAGATTAAAAAAACAAAAAAAAAATTTCATAAATAATAGAAGAAGAATTATAATAATACATATTAAAACATATTATACAATACAATTTTTAAATATTTTGAGTTTTTACAGTAAAATTTATGTTTTATAAGAGATTATTTTAGCATTTTTGCATATTTCTAGAGCATATTTTGTAATTTTCATAGCATATTTGGTACATTTTTAGAGCATAAATGCATGTATATTTTAAGTTTTTTTAGAGCTATAAGTTTATAGCCCTAATTATAAGCTTACCTCCTAGTACCTAATGAGGAGGGCTGGGGTATTGTGCCCTAAAAAAAATCGCAAAAAATGGTCTTGAAAAAATGCAAAAATGCTAAAAAAATCTAGGAAAATGCAAAAATGCCTTAATAATCTCGAACAACTCACTATAAATTTGGGTTAAAAATGCATTTATTATTTTATTACAGTGAATAAATGATATTATAAAATTCATGTTATTAAAAGTATTTTATTAAAAAAAAAAATTTCTTTCGATAGTTTAAATTTTTTGATCTGCAATAATTATTCATTTATTCACACTATATAAAAAAAGGACCTTCAATCACACCACGGGTATTCTTCGTTCCTCGGGTCAAATACTCTTGGTGGGTGTGCAGAGTTTTAAAGAAACGATAA
Source organism: Stegophylla sp. TES_Ste_2020 (assembly GCA_025469315.1). Lineage (NCBI taxonomy): Eukaryota > Metazoa > Arthropoda > Insecta > Hemiptera > Aphididae > Stegophylla > Stegophylla sp. TES_Ste_2020. The sequence goes on from JAIPRM010001808.1 coordinate 4,866, forward strand.
ATCCTTTAAATCATTCAATAATACGATTCTGAACGAAGAATCAATTTCGATTTCGATTTCAATTCAGAACAACAATAACAGTCGTCATTTTCGAGTATCTAAACTGAAAAGCGAATAATACCCGTAGTGCGAAGTAATTAACCGAATATTACATGTCGATATATTATTATATTGTATAGGTAATAAATATAATAATATTATAAATGGTTATAAACATATTATGTTATGTACATATAATAAAATAATTATGATATTAATAACATAATTACATGTAGAATAATCATAAATTGAATGGAATAATGAGTACTAATAATTTATCTTTAATTGTATTTAACCTCGTCAGTTTGTTAAAAATGTATTTTATTATCATTTAATGGGAGTGTAAAAGTAATTTAGTAATAATTAAGAGTTTTCTTCTATGTTACATTCAAGTTCTACTATACATTATCTGGAAATTTGTCGGTAGGAATCTCGTGTCATCAATACGTCTTATCGTCACAATATAATACATCAATTATTTCCCTTAATCCTATTTCTGGTTTTACTCGGAATTACATTCATAGTACTAAAAGACTTTTCTAAGAAATCCGTGTTGCAACAGGAATGACCGTAAGTACATTTATAGGTAGTGAAATATCACTTTTATATATTTTTTTTTTCATTCATGTTTGCAATCCCATCACCACGAGCCGCCATATTATATAACATATAATTTAATCTAATATTATACCAATTCCAAATTTATATTATATCTCTGAACGAAGTGAAGAAGCTAGTGTTTCTACAATGATGTTTATTTTCTTTCTAATAACTTTTCGTATAGAAATACTTGCCCAAAAGTTTTGATCAGTAACTTTTTGAAACCGGATTTGCCTCTAGATTGTACTTTAGAGAGGTCATTTTTTAATTTCTCAATTCTTCAATTTTTTTTTTTTTTGGAAAAAACTACCTAAAATTTAACAAAAACGACTCGGAAACCATCATTTTTTGATCAGAACTATATGAAAATTTAAACATAGATAGAAAATCATTGGACATTTTTCTAACATTTTTTTTTCTCATTTATTATTAACTTCCCTCGTTCAGAATCGTTTTATTGAAGAAATGATTTATCGTTTCTTTAAAATTCAATATACCCGTCAAGAGAATCCCACCCATGCCGTCGTGCGAAGTATGTCTGGCTTTTATTTTTTTTTATTTTAAAAATTATCACAAGAACGGAACGTTTTCCGAGATATTTCATTGGCGCAATGAAAAGTTATAATCAGAAACCATACAGCAGATATTTCTATTATGAAGAAGCATATCGAGTTTTATTCACAATTTCCTGGAAAACTTATATAAAATTTAACTCAGTACGTAACCTAACCTAACCCACGTATTTCTTTTATGTCGATATTAAATTAATCAAAAATACTTCTGGATATTCACCGAAACGATGAAGCAGATTAATTTATTTTGCCACTGCAGTCGCTGTCTTCAATAAAATAATAAAAAAGCCGGACATACTTTGCACGATGGGTGTTCTTCGCACGACGGGTGTATTTAATTTTAAAGAAAACGATAAATCATTCCTTCAATAAAACGATTCTGAACGAGGGAAGGTAATAATATAAAAAATAAATTAGAAAAAAAATGTTAGAAAAATGTCGAAAATTTTTTTATCACATTTTCAAAATTTTCTTGCGCCAAAATCTTTTTTATATGATTTTCTATCTATGTTCAAATTTTCATAAAATTCGGATCAAAAAATGATGGTTTTCGAGTCGTTTTTGTCAAATTTTGGGTAGTTTTTTCCAAAAAACAAATTGAAAAATTGAGAACATCAAAAAATTACCTCTTTAAAGTACAATCTAGAGGCAAATCCGGTTTCAAAAAGTTATTGATCGAAACTTTTGGACAAGTATTTCTATACAAAAAGTTGTACATAGGAAAAAAATAAAAAAAAAATAAATATATAAATAAACATCATTGTAAAAACACTAGCTTTTTCACTTCGTTCAGAATCTAAAATGAAATGAGAGTTCGACAATAAAGACATTTCGATGGTGCGTTAGTTTGAGATGTGGCATGCACCTACGTACTTGTATGGTAAAAGTAAAAAATAGTAATAATATAATAAATACCAACTTATTCCAACTATAAAATGATTTTGTTAAATAAAAAACAAATAACTCAAATAACAGAAATAAATTTATTATTAATATTATTCAATTATAAGTTATAACACAATTTTTTTTATTTTCTAGATGTAAATAATAATGGTCGATGGATGAATTTGGAAACACATATTATTTATTTATTAATAAATTATACGGACGTGTAAGTCCTTAAACATAATATTACAAATATTGCGCGTGGAAAATAACAGACGTAAATACAATAAATTTTTATCACTTTTACTTAAAAATAGGAATGGATTCTCAAACTCTTCGAACCCTCGAACACCTGGAACTTTAAAAAATTCGAACAGTTCGAAGTTCGAGAGAAAAGTCAGTTCTAAATCGAACTCGAACAGTTCGAATTGTTCTAGTTAATTGTATGTTAGAATGTTCGAACAGTTTAATCGGAAAATATTTTTTTTCTGAAATTTTTACTTTTACTTGTTTTTAAAATGTTGATTTCAAAGTTTAACAATTGAAACTTAAAAGTATTAAAACGTTTAAAACATATAACTTTTAAACATTAACTTAAAATATTGCTACTATTATATTTTTCCTTTTCAAATTAATAATAATTATGGACAGATTCTCAAATGTTTTAATTTTTTAAAGTTCAAAAAAGTTCGAAAGTGGTTCGAATAAAATTCAGATTCAAGTTCGAGTTCGAAAAAATTAACGTTCAACCCCCATCCCTACTTAAAAATAATGTATAATAATATGATGATTATGACGAAAAAGACTTAAAAAAATAAATATAGAATAAAAAAAAAAAGTTAATAATTAGATTGTTAAATATAATAGTTAATATATAATAATTACAATGTGTAATATTTAATATTATTAAATATAATTAATCTATAAATATTATGTTTTTTTCACCGGTAGGGAGACACTATTCCCAAACGTATTTTTCACAGTTTTTTATTTCCCAAAAGTTCTCTTTCTCAATACCATTTTTCCCAAAAGTTATTTTTAACAATACCAAATCTATCAATATATTTTATCAAATATAAGAAAATTTTTAAATTATAACCAATTTTTTTTTTTTGGGGGGGGGAGGGGGGAGAAATATTAAATTTGTAAAAATATAATATATTGAAATTGGAGATATTAGATTGGGAAAAACGGTTTGGGAAAACTGTACTACAATCGTTGAGAGTGGGGGGGGGCGGAGGGGGGCTGGTGGTAAGGGAATAGGCGTGAATAAGTCATTCAAAAATCTGAAACTGGATATGATTCGGTGCCTCCAGTTAGGATTCGGAAATACGAGTCGCTGCCACCGCCGCCCCGCCGGAGCAGGCTGCAAGCGCCGCCAACAGCAGCAGCAGCAGCAGCACGTTCGGCAGAAACAGCAGCACCGGCAGCAGCAGCAGCAGCTCAGGCGGTTGTTTAGTAGTAGACCGGTACACTTAGTGTGTAGTATTGACTGTGCGGTCGTCGTGAGCGGTTTAAAACGTACAATATTGTGATCTTCTTCATCGCTGTCGCCGCGTGCACGCGTTTTTTTTTTTTTTTTGTTATTTTCTTCGATTATATTAGATTTTTATTTTACTCAAGTACTTTCTTCCATCGTCAATAGTATATATATATATATATATATACAGAGAAAAACAATTCGTTAAACGAACTCAAATCGTACGCGCAGCACTTTGGTCACGTATAACAATAATAAATTATTATAATAATCGCGTTGTCGTTATTACGGAGTAAGTAATAATAATCGTGTGCGAGACAGGGCGAGCCGACTGCTCGGATCGATAGTGTCGTCGTGTTTCCGGTTTTGGAAAGAACAAAAAAAAAAAAAAAAACAAAAACAATCGAAAACCGCAAAAAAAAAAAAAAAAACGCCGATCGAATGCGATTTTTACGGTAGTCGTCGTCGTTGTTGCCGCTGTTGTGAAGACCGCGCCGCGGATGAACCGCGAGCGTTTTTCCGCCGGCCACTAGTCCGTTTTTGACTCGGAGAGTACACGCAGTATTGTTTCGCGTTTTCCGATCGATCGACCGTCGTCGTCGCGTGAACGATGAAAAAACACGCGGCCATTGGAGGAGGAGGAGGAGGAGTAGCGGTGCACCTGACCACCGCTGTGGTGGTCCTGTTGCTGACGACGGCCGCGGGCGTCTCGGCCGGCACGTCTCCGGCGACCTGTTACCGGACGTCCAACTACTTCCGGACGCATTTCAACGACACCAGCAACGTGCTGGAACAACCTGGCCCCGGTAAGTCACGGACATAAATAATATTGATATCGTGACGGGGGGTTGGGGGAAAAAACGCGAGCAAAAGCTCTCGGGGGCGCCCTTTAGCCGTGATCAGGACAAAATATCTTTGGGGGGGGGGGAGGTTAAAATGTGTTCATTTATCACGAGTGTATCTTGAGTGTACGTTGACCTTAAGCGATTTTGAAAAAAAAAAATCTGAGGGAACTTAGCCCACACCTAGTTGTGCGCCTATGTAACAGCACGTGTTTCCCGTGTCGATTTTTACGGTTCTGCTGCTCGTAAAAATCGGTATTTAGCGTTTGTTTTATATATACTTTCGCGATTCCATTGTCGTCGATACGAGACGGCGGCGGGACTATTTCGGGGCCTAAACCCCCCCCTCACTTTTCATACGATACGCTTTAGTGCGATATTCACTGTTAAAACTCACGAATAGCAGCAGTTCAAACACTGTTTTACTACTTAATAATTATTAATTCAATTAAACTTTTCGTCGTCGAAAACCACTACTATAATCTTATCCCGATCATAATTATTCCTCGGTGTATGCGAATTGACTCGAACGAGTATTAGAGGTATTAATCCTCATTATCTCACTTCTTCCACTTGTAAGATTTTATGGAGTCGCTCCACTTATAGTTCAGACTGTGTGCTAGTATCTATTTCAGTCGAATGATGAGTATTCTATAGTAACTTTTCATGTACAAACAGACCATTATTTAGTCGAGTAGTTTAGTAATTTACTTAATATTTTATTTTTCTGGTCGAGTAGCACCTACCTCCCCACAGTCTTTTAACTATTGCTTTCATTGGGCAGCTAAATGAGTTATTTTAATACGAATTTCATATAATATCTGTATTCACGGTCAAGAATCAAGAACGAGTTCTAAGAAGAAGATTATTTTTCAGTCCCAATTGAATCTCAGTTTTCGAATTCGCTTTGACTTTTCGAGTGCTTTTTTTCCGCCTCTTCTAAAGTAGCCACACAACAAAAGACGCTATTGTTTTTTTTTTAACTATTCATTTACACACCCGTTCACAGCACCAGTGCGGCAATTGCCGTCTGTAAAACTAGTAAAGTGTTTGAACATTTTTTTCAAAACGATTGTAAGTGTTAGTAAATGCCTTTATCACTCGACTTAAATACTGACATAATCTTCAACTGTACAAGCTTTTTAGGCAACTTCTAAATTCACATATCTATTGATGCCTAAAATCGCAGAATAAAATTGTTCTGCGCAGGAGGACGCACGTCTAAACGCGGCGTATACACCGTGCACGCTGCGTCCGCGTTTATATAATAATAATGAAAATGATAACGTACACACCTAACCTTATGGGTAACGTGTATACAGCGTGCGCGTTGCGGCCGGCACCGCCGCTGGCACGTGTCCATTTATCGATCTATACGACAGGCGCCGGTGGATGGCGGTTCGACGGAATATACGATATTAACTCGCTCGTTCTCGTTCTCTCTCTCTCTCTTTTTCCCCTCTTTTTCCCTCTCTCTCTCTCTCTCTCTCTCTCTTTCAATCTCCTTTGATGCTGGGGCGAAATCTACGCCGCCCGATAGTGGTGTGTGTGTGTGTGTGTGTGTGTGTGTGTGTGTACAACAGACGACGAGGGGTCGTGCGGATAATATTTTTAAAGGGTGACACTTTATTGCGCGTTTCCGGCCCGCATTCTCTTTCTCAACCCTCTGTCTACCCCCTGGTTTTCCGTTTCCACTGCACTACTTACATATACACACTGCCGATTCACGGTCGACAATGCGAATGTGCTGCCTGCTAACTCGTGGTTAGAGAGACGTGTCTCGAACTCGCGTCGGCACAAACGGTTTTTTATTTATTTATTTTTAATTTTTGAAATTTACTTGTCGGAACAATAAATGATGAGTATCAGAATAACAACGGTAAGAGGACTTTTAGTGTTTGATCAGGTTGTCGGGCAGCTGCAGGATTTACAGGGTTTTCGGGGGTGCGCGTCTAGGCCAGAGGTTCTCAAACTTTTCAGGCGAGGCCTGCCCCTACTCAAGAATCAACCCCAGCAAGCGGACCCTCTTCGTAATAATAATTTCAATAGTCATGTTTAGTAGTGTATGAAAAAGTCAAAAAACAAACAACATACGAATTACAATACAAATTTATTTTAAAATAAAACATAATATTGATTATAAAATGTTTTAATCATTCTCGGTCATTTTTAATGTGACGGGTGGACTTGTTTTTTTTTTCTTTCCATCACAAAGCCCAACACAATGTTGATTTTTAAAATTTTCTTACCCCTCCCCCACCTTATAAAGCTTTCGCGACCCCACACACTTTGAGAACCCGTAGTCTAGACGATTCGTGTGACCGGACGAAAGGTCATTTCCAAAGTGGTCAATTCGACCGTCGTCTTTGGCGATTCGTCCCCGTTATCCACCTGTATATTATATTATATACCTATATAAATAAAGCGTCGCAGTGTTACTGCTACCTACTACCGCCGACTTTGATTAAACTCTGTATATAATAGGATTTATATTGCCGGCGATTTCGCTAAGATTTTATCGCCTGCCTTTTTCCCCAGCGACTTTAACCCTCGTCGTTAATTAATTTTCAAAAACGTTCCGTGTAGAAAATCCATGTTCATTCCACTCGCTTCGTACAAGAACTCCGTACGAGAACCAATGATACCTATTTCACATTAATTTAGGAACATAACACATGTATCTATAGATAAATACACACACACACGCACACACATATTATATTTAGATACTTATATTTATAATATATAATTTATAAACGGTCTTGTACAGGAACAAATACGCAAAAGAAGCTCTTATTTCGGTTTATAAAACATACATATAATAATTTCGATGTCTCGTTGAAAGCTAATAAAAAATATTAATTGTTAATAATATATCCGTTTTAATGAGAAATATACCAAAGTCAGTAATATGAAAATCGTTTTCTACAAATTATTCAATTAAAATGTAATTAGCGTTTAAAAAGTCATCCGAGTTCATTATACATAGTCATTAATCATTATGTAATAATATAGACTATAAAAAAAAAAATGCTAACGAAGTGTTGACAATAATTTTTGTTTTTTATTTAAAACAAAAAGTTGTCTTTGATCATCTACAACAAGAGATTGTATTTTACTCGTTTGATAATTTTCAACCTTTATTCCCCCCTGAATACTCGGTAATAATTAATAATTATTTATTTAAATCGTCCTTTTTTCTTTTATTTTATTCACGATGCGACGGTAATTAAATGTCTTTGTGAATTACAAACGAATCGAAAAACTTATTTATTATTTACCGAATGTTATAAAACGCAGCGCCTATATTTGAAAAACGTACTCGGTGTTTACACACGAAACTTTTACAAACGTTTGTGTACTGCTGGTACTGCTCATCAGATGAAAAAAAAAAAAAAAATGTATTTATAATTCAGCCCACTGACGTTTTACAGAACCGTCGCCGCCGTTAAACACACTATTACATTAGCTGTGTGAGCGACCACAAATCGAATCGAATTCTTTCAGTTTCTTTTGTACGGGTTAGAAACGATTTGTACGCGCCAACGGTTGTTTAGACGGTATATTATATTATACTAATCACTGCGATCGTAGGTCGCGAATAATGCTCATAAGATATAATATGAGGCGTTTCGTTTCAAAACCAGCTATAAGCGATTTTCGAAATTTTTCGGAAACAACAAAAAACGAAAATAACGTAAAATACTTGGTCTATAATATTTTTATAATAAATATGAAATCAAAGATTTGAATATGGTACACATATTGTATGCGAAAATATATTTTGTAAAAATATTATTACAAGAGTTTAAATAAATGTATGTTTTTGAAATGGCTGGTTTTGCTGTGAATTTAAGCATAATATGGCTGTTTTTGAAATCAACAATTTAATTTTTTTCACTAATGGCTGGTTTTGTTATTGCAGACTTTATGAGATAGCTGATTTTGAAATAAACACTGAAAAATTTAAGAAATACAAAACATTTTGAATTTTATGTATATAGTTACCTAATAGTAATAAATAATAACCAAACAGAACTTAATTATAGTTAATACTTATTAATTTCATGAAAACTGAAAAAAAATTTGAGTACTATTACCAGAGCAAATAAAAAAACATGTGTTTAATTATATGGCTTGATTTGAAATAAACATCGTTAGATGGCTGGTTTTGATACTAACCACAATTTTCTGTCCTCGTTCAATATCGATTATATAGCCTTGTTTGATGTTCAATATTTTTACCAACTATATGTAATATAGTGTGAATATTTGGAAAATTAAAAAAAGTCCATTTTGAAAAAATGATTTTTTAGCTGGTTTTGAAACTAAACGCCTCATATAATCGACGTAAGTGATGATGCCAGGGCCGGCGCTAAGAAATATTAGTAGGGGGGTGTAACTGTAAAAATGCCGACTACAAATACTGTTTTGAAACATGCAAACAAGAAAAAAAAAGGTTTTTGCCAATTTTATTATGCCAACTAAATCGGCTCCTTTCACAAAAAAAAAAAAAAAATGTTATCAGCTCTTTTTTTAATTTAGCCACCAGCTTCATTAATTTGCCGATTAGATCCAAAATGTCAAATTTATCGACTAAAACTTCACAAATAATTTAAGTGGAGGGGTGTAACACCCCTTCTAAATCCGGCCCTAGATGAAGCCTGGACTTGCGTCGTCGTAATTAGGTACCGATGGATTGCGACTCGTTGATGCGCGAAAATAGTTTAAAATCCGAGACGATGTTTTATATAAAGTGGTTCAGGTATTTCATTAACTTTTTTTGTTTTTTTTTTTTTCGTCTCTCGTTTTTATCCGCTTCTGACCACCACCGGTCTGTCTAAACTCTAATTCACGGTGCTCACTGAGAAAGGTATTTCAGCGGAACAAAACGATTCGTGTGGAATGTTCTCCGTCTCTCAGAGTACTATATATGCACTGGCCGGCAAAACGTGTACTTCACACAAGCTAATAAAAAGAGAAAGGGTTGTCTGTCTCTGGAATGAACAATAAACCTATCTCCGCGTAAAGGGGAGATAATGAAAACACTAGAGTTTATCCCGTTTTACACTTATACTGTGTTGTAAAAAATTACCAATACAAGTTTATATCTGTTGCGAACGGGAAAAAAGTCATACAATTACAAAATTTTTTTTTCCATATAATAATATATTCCAACTCTTTAGAATTTTGAAATAAAAATCATTCGTATATGTCAGACATTTAAAATTGTGTAATTAGTAATAATTACTATAGGAATAATAATTTGGCAATAGATTTAATGCGTCGTTATTTTATTCATTCAGATAAACACAATTTAAATTATTCGTTGTTTCGATTAAACCGCAAAGATATGATATGCTTGAATTGATTCTGAGTACATCAAACGTATACAAAGATATGTATTTAAGTATTCTCGACCGCCGCCGCTCTCATCTTATAATAAAGCTCAATAGTTAATATTAGTTCAAGTGTTTATATTTTTAAGGTTTTTAAGCAACAAGTGACTGAATAATAATAATAATGCATTTGATTTTTCAATGAACACAACACAAATTAACGTTCCCGAATAAAAGAATCCACTTCGTACAGAAAAAAAAAAAAAAAAAAATGACTGTATAAACAAGAGGAGAGTACTCTCTGGCCTTTTGTCTGCCCCCTCGTCTTGTTGTGTAATTTGTGTAGTTGATGTATTTTATATAAACGCGTTTAAAAATCGTAGAAACGTCATATAGAAAACACATTTTTAAGTTCATTATTTTTGCTGTGATTAATTTAACTAATTGTGTTTTAATACGGAAGAAACGATAATAATATAGCATTTTACATTATAAAATATTGTTCATTTATCTACATAGATATCGAGTTTTTATCGGAATTTCAAATCTCATAAACTAGCACTTAATGAGTTAAAAATTATGCAAAGGTATTCTTTTTGTATAAAAATATCCAAACTAATGTTAGTAAAGTTATGACAAAAATATATAAAAATAATAATTTAACAAAATAATTTTCACGATCGAAATCTATGAACTACTCAATAAAAAATATATATACCAAAAATCGCTATGACACATAAAATAATCAAAATTGTTAAATGCGATAGTAATAATTATGAAATCATTTATAAAATTTCAAAGAATTGGTGATGATTAATTTTTCGATATTTTATCAATAAATAAATAAACCATTAAAGTGATTCGCCTAATGAACTGAAAGAAGATCATAAAACAAAACATATATATAATATATAAGACAGTTTTTAACATTTTCGATTTGAAAAAAAGTAATTTTCTCGTATTGATTCAATTACTCGCCGTCATAGTTAATGATTTCCATTTAATAATATTGACATTCCGTTTTATTAATCCGCGAAGACAATATCATCAGTAATAATTACACGTTAAAATGTCAGTGCGATTAAAACGTCGAGTTATTTTTTTTATTATTATTTTTCTTATGAAACCATTAACGCCTAGAACGGATAATAATATGGGGATATATAATATATAATATACGTATAGTCACTACTCTGTCGGATCTTAACAGGAATTTCAAAACAATTTTTATTTTTTTTGCTTTTTACACCGACTCACTACTTCTTCGGGGCAAAGTGAAAATCGTCGCAATTACCACCACTAAAAGTTCTTTTAAATATGTTTTTTTTTTTTTTTTTTTTCTATTTCTATTTCATTTTAGCCGGATGGCCATTTTGACACGTCATCGTGAAATTACACACGGGGATACACGGCGCGCTCGCAATAATAACCGTAATGACGGTATGTGTTCTCGTATATATATATATATATATATTATATATACATTATAATATACGTACACGTTTTTATTATGCGCTGAAGGGCCGCGCATTAAACTCTGCAGCTAAGAGCCGTGTTTAATGGAACGGACGCGTGTACACGGTCGTCCAGTCACGTTCTTTGTAATATAAACCTAGTATATATAAAATGTGTGTTGTTGTTGTACCCTCTGTTCGTTGTAATAAATTATATTAAATAAATCTTTTTTCTTCTTCTTCTTCTTCTCCCGTTCACACAGTACTCTTCTTCTCTTTCCACGCGCGACACGACGGTTTCCCGGGCACAGCGATGGACGAAAAACGGAATGAAAATAAAATTTTTAAAAAACCGGACATACTTCGCACGACGACGGGTGGGATTCTCTTTGACGGGTGTACTGAATTTTAAAGAAACGATTCTTCAATAAAACGATTCTGAACGAGGGAAGTTAATAATATAAAAAATAAATGAAAAAGAAAAGAATGTTAGAAAAATGTCCACAATTTTTTTTTCACATTTTCAAAATCTTTCTTATATGATTATCTATCTATGTTTAAATTTTCATATAGTTCGTATCAAAAAACGATGGTTTCCGAGTCGTTTTTGTCAAATTTTGGGTAGTTTTTTCCAAAAAAAAAAAAAGAAAAGAAATTTAAGAATTGAGAAATTCAAAAAATGACCTCTCTAAAGTACAGTCTAGAGGCAAATTCTAAGTTTCAAAAAGTTATTGATCGAAACTTTTTAACAAGTATTTCTATACGAAAAGTTGTACACAGAAAAAAAATAATAAATAAACATCATTGTAAAAACGGTTTATGGACACATCCCCGTCTGTTCAATTTCCCTGTTACACGTTTCTCCTTCTAATTCACTTTCAAATTATAAAAATTTTAAATCAAGCATATTACATAACATATTTTGTTATACATCTAAGTTATTTTATTGGCTGCATACGAACTGAGTCTCAAAAGAACCTTTTAGAACAAATTGCGTCCCGGATTGTTGAAGAGAGTCCCGCCAGAATTTTTGGGAAAAAAAAAAATTTCCTTCCCATTTTAACAGATTTAGAATTGTCTGTAAGAAAAATACAGGTATGATTAAAAATGTCTTTTTTTCCATTATTAATTTTGATTAATAATAATATTGAATATTTGTCAAAAATATTCAAAATAATATCAAATTCTTCAAAAATAATTGTTAGTAAAAATAAAAAATAAAATTCAACACAGTTTTCGTGTTGTTTTATGCACTCGTTCCTGTAATAAAATGTGAATTTGACGGGAAAATTGAACGGACGGAGAAATGTCCGACGGGGATGTGACCGGTTACCGTAAAAACACTTCTAAAACTAAAAACTTAAAACTTAACTTAAACTAAAAAACTTCTTCACTTCGTTCAGAATCTAAAAAATTCGTTCTCTTAAATTTTCCATTTCACACGCGCAGTTCGCGCGTATCATAATACTCTTAATATTATTATTATTATTATTATTGTTATTATCTTGATGATATTTTCACGTCTGTTGGCCGGTCGCGGCGGCAGTGGCGGCGCCGCCGCGTCCTCTTCTAAGTGTCGTTATCGCGCGCGAGGATCGCCGACGCCGCCCGCGCGCGCGTACGAGCACGATTATTCGCCGTCAAAACGGTCGGTCGGAGACGACGACGGGGACGGGGGAACTCTCGGAGCGCGCGCGTGCTCGTCGTCCGCGTAAACGACCGTTTTTGTCTTTCCGGTCTGTTTCTCACGGGACGACGGGACGACCTAAATCATCGTCGAAAAACGGTCAAAATTGCCCTTGAAAAAATGTATTTTATTGTGAAAATGCCCCGAAAAAAAAAAAAAAGGCCCTATACCGTTTTAATATTTTTGTTCATTTTATTTTATTTGCCATTTAGTCGAATCCAGCTGGTGACAATAATTAGTTAAGATTAGGTACAAAACTTTGCATAGGTAGCAATTACAGAGAGATTTGAAAATGTTTTTAAGGAAAAAAACCGAAAAACGTGGATAATATTTCGAATTAGCAAAATTTAAATAAACAGATAATTATAAATTCAAATCCGTAGGTTTATTGTTCTGATATGCATTAATACCGAATAAAAAGACCGAAAATGCTAAAATATATCTTAAAAATATGAAAAAATGCAAAATAAAAGTTTCATTTTTTTGAGGTCTCTGCACACAAGAAACAAATTGTGTAATTGGAAAGCATTATTTCCTAAGATCACTCGGAAAAAAGTCAAATAAAGCTACATCAGCATCAATACGATAATTTCGGTTTTGATAAAAAGTCCTAAAAATCCTAAAAAAAATATGTATTTATTAATATTATAAGTATGACATTTATATTTTATAAGAATGTAATTACAAATTAAAAAATATTTATTTATTATTCGTACAACATTGTGCTTGGGCTTTTAGAATGCCCCTCAATCGAGCTTGTAATCTCAATGCCCCCCAATGGGTGGTTCTAACGCTCCCCCCACCAAAGGTTCCGATATCGCCCACTTTGGGAAACACTGGTATAGCGCATTATCGAGAAATAATCTGCAGGCACGCAATCCGCGCGACGGTGGGGATAAATCGAGAAAGATTTAGTCGCTTTAGTGTTTCATCTGATGGTACGGAGTGACAAAAGACAAAACAGAGGAAAAATGATTTAGATGTCGTCTTCAGCAGCTGATGTCGCATTATTTTTGTTTTTTATTCGTAAACATCCGCACGTGGCGTTGAATAATAATGTCGGATTACCGCATGTATCTGTCTGTATCTTCGTGTCCCCTACAACAGCACATAACTTTACTCGTGTTTTGCCGCATACGACGTACGCCATGAGCGCCTCGTCGGATGACACAATATTTTTTTAAAACGGCTTTCAGAACCGTTTTGTCTCCGAGGATAAAACATCTGTGAGTCGTGTCCGAGTACAAATCAAAGAAATAAAATAATATTGTATTTCCGATCTCTTTGTAAAAACATTTCGCTCGGGTTTACATTTTATTATTATATACAACTTTTGTCCGTTGTTCTTTTTTTCCATCCGTTGACCGTTATCAATTCGTGTATCTTACCGGTGGTATTCATAAACGACCGTATAATATTGTATTGTTGTTGTGTTATCTCGTTTCGTTTTCTTTTTTTTTTTTTTTGCCACTATCACGCTGATCGCGCACGGTCTCCGAGTGGGCTGCATTTATTATATTATCACGATCAATGCGGCGTTATTGGATCCCGGTGAAACCGGCACGGCAGTGCTCGAGGGGGTTCGAAAATTCTCTCCCCCCCTACACACACGTGCGCGTGGAAAAACCGTTGGTTCACTATTGACTATTATAATAGTACCGCGTAATACATAAAACCGGAAACAACAATATTTCTTCCGGTCACACCCCCGAGCCCCCCCCCACGCGATTTCGAGCTTTAGTCGTTTTCATAGTGTGAATCCACAATGAGAATTTCTGCGGCTCCTCCCCGTTTTCTCTTCGGTTTTTTTCATTTTTTTTTTTTTTTATTTTTGGGCGTGCCACAAAATACAATCAGCATATTATTAATAATAATAAATACCATTAATGGCGCGCGGAGGTTATTGAAGGTAATATAATATACTCATCACGAGCGCGCAAGCTGAAAAGACCACGGACACCGCCGCCGCCGCCGCCGCCGTAGTAATGGATATACACGGACGGACGGACGCACGCACACACATAATATGATAATAAATACACGTTATTTTTTCTTTTCCGTTTGAACACATAGCCGTGCCAGGATACCGTGTGCGTAGACAGGTATGTGTGTGTGTGTGTGTGTGTGTGTGTGTGTGTGTGTACACGGGGGACCATGGGAGTCCGTTCTGAATACCAAAATCTCTTCTTCGCTTCCTCTTTCTCTCCCGCGTAGTCTCCGGCGTGCACACACGGTAATGGTGAATTACGGGCTGACATTGAATGAGATTTTTTTTTTTTAGTGGTATTCATTAGCCGCGCGGCCGTTATGTTATTATTATTATTATATATATATATATATATATATATATATACAACGCGGCGCGACGGAATGCTCAACGTATGTATTATAAATGCGCGTGTAACAGAACGCGACCAAATTCGGCTGCGTAACAGCTTCTTGCAGCGCAGTGCTCGCGCGTTTTTCCGTATATTAACCCGAATACATACACTGTTTTTCGATAAACGAACAGAATAGAATATATTTTATTTATTTCTAGTTGTAGTAGAAATGTGCACAAACTATACTACGTGAAATTACTATAGTTTTGCTCTACACTCTAGGTAAGATTGCTCTTGTTGTAGAGCAAGAGTACACTTATCAGAATGTAATTTTAAGTACAAGGAAAAAAAATATATATATAAAAAAAAAAAACAAAGAATACAATTTAAAAGGAAACATACGCAATTCAGTATTTATATATAAAAGGAATACAATAAAATCTTAATGGTAAAATAACAAACATAATAATATATAAATAATACCCGTAGATATTTATTAATATTATTATATTTGAGGGGAATCTATACACCGACGACGGACGGTTTCTCCGAGCGGCGTTTGGTTTACCGTTGCTAACAACAACACGTACGCGCGTACGTGCAAATGACACACGATAAAATCTCCCCCCTAACGGTGGGTCACATGTCTGAATCTGAGGGCAGCTCCGTGATGATGATGGACATCGGTCCCCGAATCGAGAACGTCCCGCGTTTTAATCAGAGATTTCGCCGCCGTGTTAAAAACGTGTGTTTATTACATTATAATTTCGAGATAAAATTTTATGTACAAATATATCGAAAACGAGACCGCATTCAAATCGCCAGCCGGCCAACTGTTGCACAGCACATCACACGAATATAATAGTGTCTACATCATAATATTATAATAAGCTATTCTTCGGTTTTGACAACTCTAACGCAAATCAATACAACACGGGCGGCCGGTACCTATGTATTATATTGTATGAATCATAGAGTAAAGAATATATCATAGAGGTGCCATACCGTTACGTATAGTGAATTGAAGCGATCAAATGGAATACGCTAAGAGTGACCGTTTTGAGAAAAAAAAAATTATTTTTCTTATTTGGTTGGTACCACTTTTTAAATTTTCACATTATCATATTAGATATATGGTATACAAGACCAATAACATTAATTTTAACATGTATGATAACAGTTCCTTATCAGTGATCCGATTGAGCAAGCCGGGATACTAGAGAGCCTATATATCAGAGTGTGGCCACCGGACCTCTTATCCACTGGGATATGGACGGTGCCATATCGCTTAATTTTTCGTCCAAACATTATTATCAGCACATCATATTATGTGTCTATCAGTAATAAAACAATAACATTTCACATTAATTATTTGATAATATTGTTTGGACGAAATTTTTATCATTGAAAATACAGGAACCAATCAGAAATAACGAAACCAGTGGTCACTCTCAGCTGATGTATAGGCTCTCTAAGGGATACAATATTTCGATACTACGGTAATTCGATTCTTTTCAACAGGTCACTCTAAGCGTATTCCATTTCAATGCTTCATTTAGAGGTATACGTATGGCCACGAGTTGGATAACACGATTGTAGTACACAATATTTTATTATTGTATTGTGTACGTGCACAAACGAATAAATCAATTTCGTCGTATTGCGGCGCGGCGCGTGTGTATACACGTGTACGTGAAGACATATATATACTTACACGCGCTAATCCTCTGTTTGAACACGTTCCATGTGTACAGTCAAAGCGTTTTCATCGCAAATATAAACGTGCTGCGGCGGCGGCGGCTTTGTGCGTGTATGTGTGCGAACCACTAAAGACTTTCGAGCGGCGAATAGAATTCACTGCTTAAGCATATTATCCTTAAACGAGAACGACATTATTTGTTACATTAGTGTTTAAAGGTTTTTAAGGTTTTTTTGGAGCCTTTTTTGCCTTTCTACACACGTGAGGGTTTTAGTCTGCGTAACCCTTTATCCCCCTCTGTGTACCGTGTACGGAATAACGAGAGAGATCGATTCGAGTGCACTCTTTTCGTACGTACGTTTCCCTTCGTAGTAATAATTCATCTGAATTGTAAAAAAAAAAAAAAATGAAAAAACAAATGCCTCGCGTCTGACATATTATTATGCATAGCATTTTCTCTTTCGGATTATTGTTAGGTAACTGTTCTAATAAAATAATTATATCGAATTTTCATTTTTTTTTTTTTTTTAATTTATTCAGATATAAAATTAATAATTTGATAATATTATGCTTGATAAATATACTTTTTTTTGATTTTATTCTAGAGCAGCGTTTCTCAAAGTGTGCGTCTCCAGTCAACTTTTAAGGGGGGTCGCGAGAAATTTGTTTAATTATATGAATTCTCAAAAAAAGTTACGTTTTTAACCAAACTCCACACTGTAAAAATGATAGAGTGGCACATTTGTAAAATTTTATTCATTATAAACCAATTAAATAAGAAATTAATAAAGTATTATTAATTTAATTTTGATTTTTAAGAACTACGTTTTTATTCTAAAAATGTAAAACCTCGGGGGGTCTCGATAGGTTTTTGAAGGAGAATTTGGGTCGTGGTCCTAGAAATATTGAGAACCAATGTTCTAGAGTATTATTATAGGTATAGGATTTAAGTCGAAGTTCATACACTTCATACTTTATCCATAGAGCTCACTGGACAATGTGGTGTATATTAGTTGAATAATGTATACATTTTACATATTATTATTTAAGGTTAGGTTAATGATGTGCAGGTACACATTATATACTGTTTATAAGTATTACACAATACCACCACCCGGGTAATGTGTACACTACCTGTAGATTTCGTACTCTACCCGCGTAAAACATACACAGTACACACAGCATCGTGCCCATTGATTTCGTTTGCCCCTCCCCCCCCATCCGGGAACAAGGGACAGGTCCTATAGATTATTGTTCCTAGGTATATCGGTATTTTTGTATCGAGTCGTATATATTCATTGTACACAATAAACATCACGTTTTTATAACACACAAGTCGATAGGCATAATATAGTGCAGCTGCAGTCTCTCTCGCGAGGGGTGGTCGACTCAGCGGCGGCGGTTGTATTGGAAAAAAAAAAAAAAAATGATGAATTCCTCGGGACGTTGAATATTATTATTATTATTCCGACTATAAAAAATAAAAATAAATAATTAGCTCGTATAAACCTCAATTACCGCTTGTGTTCCATTGATCGCGCGTACTGTGCACGCTCTGTATGCATACATATATATATATATATTATACATATTATGTGTGATTTTTATCCACCCGCGCGCCGCCCCCTCCCCTCCTCGGGCACACATCATTTACCGCACATATTGTCTAGTCATCCCGAGCCGACGACGACCACTCTGTGTGTGCGCCTCACGTATACACAAATAATAATAATAATAATAATAATCTTTTGTTCCCATAACTGCATTTAAACACAATGCTCGGGCGGCGGCTCGTCTTTCTCACTCCACCGCCGCCGCTTCGGTACTAGTAGTAATAGTAGTAATAGTGGTAGTGGTAATAGTACAATAGTAGTAGTGTAAAAGATACATTATTGTGTGTATGTGTGTGTGTGTGTGTGTGTGTGTGTGTGTACCTGCCTGCCTGCCCTGGGGGACTCGGAGCCTGGAGATTAAATCATTACACCATCATTACATATTATATTTGAAAACATTAACCGTAACAAATGACAATGGCGGCGGCGGAGATGGAATTTGACCGAGAAAACGGTGGGAAAGTCATCGGAATCGCTTTTTTTTTTTTTCTGTTTCCTTTTCTCTTCTTTTCCTTTTATTATTTTTTTTCTTTACAGCATTGTTTATATTTTAATTCGGTTATTATTGCCTCTTTCGGCCGTTTTGTAGGGTGGTCCTCGGGACACGCGTCGTCGCATTACACACACACACACACACACACACACGTTAAAAACGAACGCTGTAATTTACACACGTCTCTCTCTGTCTCTCGTGTGTATACTGTACCTATAATAATAATATAACAATAATAATAATTGAGGCATTTTTTGCACGTCTGTTGTGAGCAATTAGATTTATTGCTGGGTATAAGCTAGAAATGCATTTGCATGACACTACGTGTATAAATATTAAAAAATTTTAGTGCATATTTGGTGATTTTGTTAGTTTTAAGAGCATATTTCTTAATTTTACAACTTTTTTGAAGCATATTTGATGATAAAATTTGTGAAATTTTGTAATAGAAAACAAAATGAATTCATTTTTAGAGTTTTCATTTAGATATTAAATGTATTACTGTACGTCTTAGTCTGTGTTTCAAATCCATTTTTATGAACACTAGAAACATATAAAAAAAAAAAATATAAGAAATAATGTACTTATAGTTTTTCAAAGTATGAAAATTTTCTAATGGTTAATAATTTACGATCTTTTAACTTTGAAAATAATTTTAAAAATATTTGGTGGTTCAATGCAACAATTTTTAAGGTAATACTTCAAAGTTATACTTAAATAAATTAAATTAAAATACATTTAATTAATTAATTAAAGGTTTTTTTTTTTTTTTATTTAGGTTTTTCGAATATATATACAAGCAATTATTTTATTTTGTATATTTATTTCTGTGGAAATCTAAGTTGATTTTACATTTTTATCATACTCTTTTGAGATTATCTACAAAAGCTTCATTAAATCCTCTATATTTTAGTATGGGCATTGATGAATAAAATACTTGTAGTTATTAAAATTTTGTTTGATAAAAAAAAAAAAAAAGTGCATATTTTTAGACCATAATTGTACTTTTTAAGAGCAACTTAAGTTCCGAGCCCTAATTAATATAATATAACATAATACACCGGACCGCGATAAAATGCGCGAAATTGGGAATTGTTATTAGAGTGCTGTGTTGTTTCCATTCGATTTACGATGTTTCTTGCCCATATCCGGTTTGTATGGACGGAATAATATTTAAAAAAAAAAAAAAATGTTACAGGTTTCTTCGTGTATACATAATACATATAATAATAACGGACATCGCGCGACAAGGTCCACGTCGTCGTCGTCGTCGTCGTTGCAGGTGGTTATAAATCAGTAGAACGTTTCTGTGTAATAATAATATTCCAATCTTATTGCCCTCTGGTGATGTTTTTTTTTTTTTTTTTAAATTGCACCACACGATGAGTCACAACACTATAATATCTCTCCTCGTGTTCTTTTCGTTTTTTTTTACACACACAATGGCGTGTGTTTCTGAGAAACTTGTGATGGCTTCACTAAAATCTAAAGCCTCGTGCATGATGGCTTCAAAAACGGTTTAGTGTCGGTCTAGTGAATAACATTATGTTAAATTAGAAGAACTTAATAATAATAACATAATATTACGTATTGATTATTATTATTATTCACTCTTCGAATGGTTTACCTTTCAATGTTCGCCTTAATATTTTGTATGTCTCGACGAAAATGTCTCTTTTTATTATTATTATTAAATTTAGTTTTTACTCCGCGTGTACACGTACATGCATGTGTATTCGTTTTTCCATTCAAGTGGATTCTAGTCAACATTTTCACGGTTGACATGATTTAAGGAGACCGTCTCTCCCTTCAATAGGCTCCGAAGAAAAATATATAATACGCCTATAATCGGGCCATCGCCGCGTGGACACACATTAGTGTGTAGTGATACACTGCATTTTTCTGTTTGAAAATGGGGGGGGGAGGTGAAAAAAAAATTGAAAGAAAATAAACACGGTGGTGTGCAGTTTTTGAATTGTTATAATATTATATCCCGTAAAAGATCTACATAATATAGCGGCAGGGCCCCTAGTTGCTGCAGAAAAACACCTTTATTATATATTATCCCGCCGCATTCCACAGGAGGCCACCTGGACTCCGTATAGTGTATGGTGGGGGGGCGGGGGGAGGATCTCTGTACAGGAATTTCCCTGTACGACGTTCATCAGCTGCTGCTGCCCGAGTCTAAACCGATTGGTCACGTGCGACCCGCGCGCGATTCCCGTGGCTAATTGCACCGGTCCTCGGCCGCCGGGGTGTGTATCTGGCAATTGAAACATCACGTTGTCGGAGAACTCTGAACGACGCACCCGGTGTATATAAAAATCATCATGTGTGGTAAAAACCGGATTCGATGTTAAGAACTTGAAAGAGAGAGAAAAATAAAATACAAACCGACCTGTCCAACAAACACGGCGTTTAACACCAGCGATTGGTTCGAGTTAATGAATATTATTATTTATCGTACTGTTTTCACCGGTCGCGACAAATTATTATTATTATTATTATTACTGCCGGGGGTTGACGCGTGCATAATATTAATGGACGAAACGAACAAGAGGACACGAGCGAACGCCATGTCGCATTATATCTCGTCTTCGACGCGTGACAAAATATTTTGTCCCCGGCGACACAATATGGTCGATAAATTCTTGAAACGTTTCAACATATTGTTATCGGTCGGTCCGCGTGTTAATTATTATTGGCGCATAGTTTCACGGAGAATGCGATGATTGGGACGTCGTCGTCGAAAACTTCGGCCCGGAGTTCGTTAGGTCTTTGTAAAATTATATTATATGTATTTATACATAGTCCTTGTGCGTTCACGCGGATCGGTTTGTATATCTGAAACGTCTGCCTTCTTCAATTCACGCGACCTTTTCTCGCGATAATTACAAATATTACAAATAATAATAATAATAATATTCTAATATAATGTAAAAGCCAATAAAATATAAAAAGTTTGCTGCAAAATCAAAAAAATAGCGTAGTAAGAATAATCTTAAATAAAAAATCCCTAGAAGGCTCCACTAAATTAAACTACAAAATGCTAGGTGCTCTGCCAATAATGTTTCTTTATAAAAAAAAAAAAAATCGCAAATTAACGAAGTACATTTCAAAAATATTAGAGAACACAGAGCTTATGATCTACCTGTAAAATATTATACTAAAAAATCTTTTGGTCAATCTTTTTTGTTGACTACCTTGATGCCAAATTTTTTAACCAAATGTCAATTTCAACGAGGAAAGATATCCATTACGGATTATTAAATAGAAAAAAAATAGTGTACAGCTGGCTTTTTTCTGTATTATAATAATTATATTTATCATTTTAAAAATATAATTATTTCCATGTGTTGATTTTTTGTTAATATTTATATATTCTGTTATTATTAAGTAATTATTTGTTCAAATTTATTCTGTATACTCAAATTCTGTAACTAATTTTATATTTATGTTTTGTTTGTTTATTATTTTTCTATTTCTCTATTTTTTTAATGAGAAAAATACTCCAACACAAGCTAAGGCTTCAAAAAAAAAATTTTTTCAAAAAATAATGCTCACTCGCGTCGTGCCCTCCTACGAACTTTTGCTATAATATATTCACAACTTCCAATTCAATAATAATAATAATAACTGATTTAAGAGTATGTGTGATTTGCGTTTTACGTTTCTACAGTGTTGCGTGTAAACGATATTTATTATTAGTTTTTATTACTTGTGCGAGTAACAAATTCGTATGTATTAATTAACGAAAAACCTGTTTCAAAAAAAAAAATTGAAATTATCGCAACAGTTTAAAAATTCATCGTGGCAATAACATTATAAATATAAACGGTAGGTACACGTATTAATTACAAAAATACTGTTTTTTTTTTTTGGATTTTTTCCGCGTTTTAATTATCCAGAGTATAACACCTGTTATTATTGCGATTATTTTTAATCGCATATTATATGTTGTGTGTTGTACAACAGATTGACCATTACTCGTGTTTAAAAATATAGGTACACTTGACCTTATCGAGTACAACATCAAATTCGTATTCAACAGGTTTCCGTGAATTTTAATATTTAATACAATAATTTATAATAATCGTATAAATACGTATCCAGTTTCATTATTTAAATTCGCGGCTGACTACATGTTACTACTATACACTCCGTAAGTTGTACGACATATAATAGGTATATATAATGCCGACTACGGAGTGTTAGGTCTGTAGTAGTAGTAGTAGTAGTAGTAGTAAGTAGTCGTTGGTCTGGCGCATCATTCGGTCCTGAGCAGTAATAATAATAAATAAAAATAAAAACACAAGTCGGTAATAAAACTGTTTTTTTTTTTTTATTTCCATCGTTATTTTATACTATTATTATTTTTATTTTCACTCACTAATTGCCCACATTAAACCCGTCGTCGTGTCCGTCCGTCTGCAAGTATATAATATGGTGGTGTTATATTGATCGGGCGCACACATTCGCCTACGCTCCAGGTTAATAATAATAATAATAATATTATAATATCGTTTCTCCGATTCTCTCCCACCGCCCAGATACGATCTGTCGGCTACCATCATCGGCACACGTGGGCGTCAGGATTCTTTTTTTCTTTCATTACAAAGAATGCGGTGATACACACACACACACACACACACACGTCTCATGATACGATGAATCGCTTAGTTTTGTAATTCACATATTAAAAACTATTATATATATACATCATATATGTCATAAATTATAATGTGTTCTTTTTAATTCCACTGCATAATATTTAAATTTATGCAACGCGTTCAAACTTTGAAACACTACAGCAGTTTAAAAAAAAACACGTAGTATTCATCCATTAATTATTAACCATTATTAGTCCATCAAATATAATATATTATTTTGTTTTTCTAAATGTCTTCAATCGATTTTCTTATACTACCCCTGTGTAATGTCAAATATTCTGGATTCGTCTCCTATCTACATATCTGATGCATAGAGTAAAGAATATGATATTGCGTAGCCTTACCGTGTAGTGACTTGAAGCAATCAAATGGAATTCGCAAAGAGTGGCCATTTTGAGAAAAATTAAATTTTTTTTTTCTCATTTGGTTGGTACCACTTTAAATTTTCATATTATCAGATAAGACATACAAAAACGATAACCATAGATAATATACTATGGATGAAGCTATACTATACCGTATTTTACTCCTATACTGAACTGTGTCCAACATCATCCCCGCCACCTTTAAATTTCATGTCATTTGTCACAAATGCGCATGCGTGATATTAGTTACGTGTAACTAATAAGTTATAATTTTAAATTCAAATTGATTTGATTGGCGTATGAGCACGACGCATGCGCACTTCATACAAGTGCCCTGAAATATGTGTTGGACACAGCTAAAGTATGATAACAATTTGCTTATCAACGTTAACAGTTCCTTATCAGTGATCCGAGATCGAGCAAGGGATACAATATTTCGGATACGGTTATTCGACGGGTCACTCTAAGCGTATTCCATTTCAATGCTTCATTTATGTATGGCCGCCCACGGGTTGATCTGATCATCGGGGACGTGATGCACGCGCATACGATGATTCCTCCAACAACGCGCTACGGTAATAATTATTATTCGCCGTAGTATCGGTCACAAGTATAATATTATATAAAATCACGCGTTAAAACGATATAATATGCAATAATTACACCCGCCGCGTGTAAGAATAATAAAAAAATAATAATAATAGGTGCCCGACGTTATTATAATATCTTTGCGGTTACAATGTTATCGAAGGTATACGTATCGTGTAATAAATCGTTTATACATTAACGGTTTTAATTGATTTAATATGCTTATTGCCCGGTGCGTGGGTTCCATTTTAATCCACACACGTGTCTGTGTATAATGTGATAATATATTATATTCATTTTTTTTTTTTTATTTATTTATTTTTTTTTTTTTTGGTACAGATCTTCCGCTGGCTATAAGGATATTATTGTCTGCTCGCGCGCGCGTCTCGTGACGCAATAAAAAGCGCCGGGGAAGAACAACACGCGCGCACGTAGGTAGCGCGTAAAATAATTGTTGTACACATTAGCACCAAGACCGGCCCCGTAGGAAACAAAAATAAATAAAAATTACATTTAGATAGTACATATAATATATATTTAGTGTGCACTAAAAAATCGAATAGTCGTGTAATCGTTAAAATAAAAATAAAAAATAAATAACTTATATGATCGTGTCGCAATATAATATTGTGTACGCGACTTATTCGAGGTGAAAAAAAAAATCGCATATTTTAAATATTTACGTCCTTAATAACAACATTTCAACAGACATCACACACACACACACCACACACACACACACACACACACACACACACACACACACACACACACACACACACACACACACACCGCTGCTGCATCAGCACACGAGTCTTGAATTTTTTTTTTTTTTATTATTTCCCCGACGTCCCCATCATACAGATTCCTCTCCGAAAAACAGTGCCGTCGTCTGATTACATCACACAACGCTACACGTGTCCGTTACTCGTATACAAATTACAAATGAAATATTATACGCGTTAAAATAATATTTTATTATTCAGGGTTGTTACGCCACTTGAAAACCTGGAAATGTCCGGGAATTTAATTCGGGTATGGAAAACAGGGAAAAGTCAGGGAATCTTTCAATATTGTCTGGAAAATTATTTACAGTAAAGGTATATGTAGGTCTTTTGAAGTTTACTTATACTGTGAACCTAATTCATTTAGTTTTACATTTTTCTAATCTATAAAAAGAAATGTGTATATACTTATTTTATTTTATTTTTTCAAAATATTCCTCATACTATATAGTCTATCTAAATTAAAATTTTCATTAAGTTCGGATTAAAAAAAAACGATAGGTCGATAAGTACATTGTCTTCTTTGTCAAATTTTAGGTAGTTTTTCCCAAATTTTGTGAAAATTATTGAGAATTTTGAAAAATGACCTCTTAAAAGTACCATCTAGTGGTCTTTGTAGTCGCTATTTGAAATTTTTGGACAAGTATTTTCATATGAAAAAATGCTTACAGAAAAAAAAAAAATAAATAACATTATTGTAAATCACTAGTTTCATCGCTCCACGCAAAATGTAAAAAATATTTGTATGGTTTATGAATTATGGGTGTATAACACTGGAAATTTTTTATAAAAAAGCATAGAAAACCTGGAAAAGTCGGGGAATTCGAAAAATTTAATTGCGTAACAACCCCGGTTGTATTATAATTTCGGATTTTGTCGCGGAATTTGAAGAATTTCCATTACTCATCCTCAACCCCCTCTCCCCCCGGCGTATGCTTGTTGGAAATTCGATTTAGAAATTTTGAAATATATAATACGCTCGCGCGGCACGTAATTAACGGCGGGATGACTGAACTCTTGGATTGGCGCCAGCAGTTGTTTTTTTTTTTTTTTTTTACATACATTTTACAAAACACGTGTTGACGATTGTCGAAAATTTATATTATTATTAATTTTTTTTTTTTTTTAAACCGTGTAAAATATTAATATTTTTCAAAATATGCGCATTAATTGCGATTAAAAAGAAATAAAAAACCGTGTTTTTACGACAAGTGATTTATTCTCATTATTATTATTACGGACGAGTCAAACGATTAGTATACAAGTGACCGTTGACAAAGGCGCGCGTGTTTGGCACGCACTCGTACTTAACAGCAGACGTGTATATATATATATGTATGTACTTAATCTTCTCTCGTGTCCGCTCCATGGGGAGGGGGGGGGCTACGCGCGGTGATGTGCGGGGCTATAAAAATCGTCGGGACAATGATGACAATCGTGTGACAGCTAACACTCAATAAAAATAACAGCGGGGGAAAAAAAAAAAAACCCCAGTGAAATCCGGTCGTTTTAGTCTAGATGTTGTCGTATTCGTATCTCTGCTGTCACCGGCGGCGGTGTCTACGATCGCGGTGGTCGTATCGACGTGCGTTTTCAATAAGCGTATTTTAGATTCTGAACGAAGTGAAAAGAAGCTAGTGTTTTTAAAATGATGTTAATCTTTTTTTTCTTTTTTTGGTACCCGAAATTTGACAAAAACAACTCGGAAACCATCATTTTTCGATTATCCGAACTATATGAAAATTTAAACACGGATAGAAAATCATAATATAAGAAAGATTTTGGCGCAAGAAAATTTTGAAAACGTGAAAAAACATTTTTGGACACTTTTCTAACATTTATTTTTTATATCATTAACTTCCCTCGTTCAGAATCGTTTTATTGAAAACAAATTATTTAACGTTTCTTTAAAATTCAATACACCCGTCAAGAGAATGTCACGCCCATCGTGCGAAGTATGTCCGGCTTTTTTAATGCGACGTGTGTACGACTAGTGCAAATGTGCGAATTCCCGGAAATTTATTTACGGGAAATTCCCGGGCGAATGTTTCCAGGAATATTCGTGAGATGGAGAATTTATCGGGAATATTATATATTATTTTAAAAATATATTGTTCAAAATACGTTTCAATTCAATTTATAACCGTGACCGATCCGAATGAAAAAAAATTTATTTTTACCAAAAATATTATTATCGGAGAAAAGCTCTACATTTGGGTAGTGAAAAAAAAATTAATATTTATTCTATTTAAATCTAATTTAAGAGTGTAAAGATTGTAATGAATTAAAATAATTATCATAAAAAAAAAAAAAAAAGACATTTATAATTATTACTATGCTTAACACAGCAGAATAGGTGTGAAATAAAGTCTTGAACTCATATTATTACTGATACAGTCATAATCGTTTAATTTATTACATTTTTTCGAAGGAATATTCCCAATAGGTTTGGGAATATTCCTTGTTCCCGGGAACATTCCCCGGGGAATATTCCTAGTGGCACATCACTATTAATATGTACGACACTATAAACGACAAGATAATTTTTCTGTGCCGGCCGACCAGATGTGCAAGGACGCCTACATCACGATGAAATTATTTTTTTAATCGTCATCACGTCCCGCGCGAGTATTTTATTAAGTTTTGCCGCGATTCGCAAGAGTGCCCCTCCCCTCCCCGCAGTTTGATCAATCCACACCCCTCTCCCCCTCACTGCTGCTTCGTGCCGCGCACGTACGTGATACGACGGCTAAGAGACGACGGGAAACAGCAGTAATAATAATGATAATAATATTTCAACCGTTTTATATATGGCGAATGAAAAAAAAATATGCGTTTCGTGCGATTTCAAATCTGCGATAACGATTTGAGTACGGTTTTACGTTTTTGAAACTCTTGTTTTAAAATACGTCATAGTTTACTATCACGTTCGTATATTATTATAATGTGACGGGTACACACTGTTTCGTGACACTTTGATTTCACGTCCGATTGTCGTCATTCGTCGCGAATATTTGGTGACGAGTTACAGAAGACGACGACGACGACCACCACCACTTTTGGATCAGTGGTTCCCAATCGGTGGTCCGCGGACCCCTAGGGATCCGTAGGTCGATATTAGGGACTGTGTTTGTCAGGATGAAACCTGTCATTTTTATGTTTTTTGTTTTGTTGAGAAAATGTGTTCTCATAATATTACAAAAAGGTGTGTTTATGAAAAATAAATGACAAAAAGAATGTATTTCTTGATTTTCATGTTTAAAAATATAGTTGATGCCATACAATACATGTATAGATACAAAGTAGGGAACTTCCACACAAGCACATTCGTAAAAAGAGGAGTGCTCGGTTTAATGTCAATTGGGAACCACTGCGGTCTAGATTTTAATAATACGAAAAAATATTGTTTCCGATTTTGCAGCTAAGTTGGTGCCCCCCAAGTCATATATAGTAAAGAAAAATAGCACTCTCGGTGACGGAGAACCACGTTTGTACTTTAAAAAAAATTGATTACTATACAAAAAAAAGCTACGCACTATAATCCCTAGTTGGAACCTAGGGGTCTAGGGATGGGGAAGGGCTGCAACAAAATGCGTAATAAATCATCCGCGTAC
Organism: Stegophylla sp. TES_Ste_2020; assembly: GCA_025469315.1. Classification (NCBI taxonomy): domain Eukaryota; kingdom Metazoa; phylum Arthropoda; class Insecta; order Hemiptera; family Aphididae; genus Stegophylla; species Stegophylla sp. TES_Ste_2020. The sequence goes on from JAIPRM010001808.1 coordinate 33,912, forward strand.
TGAGTATTACTAATCGCCACGAATACAAAAAACAAAAAAAAAACGAATTCTAGTCCGTTTCCCGGTCGCTGCAGCAGACGCGTTTTCCGCACGTACGTCATAATATTATTGCTAGAGATAGGATGTTGATGACAAATGCATTTTTTCCCCTTTTGATCATATGCGATGCTCTCCAAGCTAAAATTTCGTTTCGTGCTTCCCTGATTCAGAATATGAAAAAATTTAATTTTGCATCATTTTCGCGTTTTGGTTATAAATGCATTGTTTTTGCCTTTTTAATGTCGTTTTTTTTTAAAATTTTTATGTAATTTTTTCGTATAACAAGTAGTTTTTTTGTAAATTAACGGGCATTTTTCTAATAAAATTAAGACTTTCAGGAACGATTTTACATTTTTAAAAATAATTTTATCAAAATTATTGAAGAGTTTTTGTTACAATTATGTACAGTTTATTGCAGTGCCTATTTTTTGTCACTTTTCGTATTACACTCTTTTTTGTGTAATGATGGGTAGAAAGCTGAGAGAAGTGTGAAATTATTATTATTATTATTATTATTTTAACCATTTATCAATCATTTAAAACATTTTTATCAAATCCATTTATTTGTTTATTATTATTATTATTATTATTTTTTTTTTTTTAGATTTTTGATATTTGAAGTCAAAGGCTCAGAGTTAAATACAAAATTAAAATCATGGTTATACTTAGAATATAAGCTATACACACAAATAGTTTTATAGGTACTCTATCAAAAA
>JAIPRM010001809.1:0-34665 GCA_025469315.1 Stegophylla sp. TES_Ste_2020
TTCTTATATTATTAACTTCCTTCGTTCAGAATCGTTTTACTGAAGAAATGATTTATCGTTTCTTTAAAATTTAATACGCCCGTCAAGAGAATACCACCCGTCGTGCGAAGTATGTCCGGCTTTTTTAAATATATACATATTACGTAATATTATTTGATGAACAAGTAGTTTTTCGCCCGATGTCATTTTCCACCCCATCAACCCGTATCGAAAATTTAACTTTCAATAGGTAGAACCGTGACAAAAAAGCAATTTTAGCCTTGGGCGAAATGCAGCCCTCGTCTGTGGCTTGTGTCGCACACAATAGCTCACATCTCGCCCTTACCACATAATTTAGTATATATAGAAAATACCGCCGTTGTACTAAAACGACGACAACGGCAACGGCGTAGTGGGAGGAGAGGAGTCATAACATTGGACTTTGGAATAACTCACTATTGGAGCGTCACGCACGGCGTTGTATCGCCAAGGTGCGCCAGCAGATGTTTCATATTAGAAATTTCCATGGCCATTAGATGATTTATGTGTTCCTAACTGTCAATGATGAAAATATGAACATTTTCGATAAAGTCCGGTTTATATCGTTAATTAACTAGCCTAAAATTAATTTACTTAAATGTGAATAACCTCGCCAAATAGTCAACGTGGTAAAATGTACTATTTTATGCATAACATGGTGAAATATAATATATATTCAAAAGCTTATTGACAATAATTATTATCGATTATCAGACCTAAATGTCCGTACGTTGCACAGCAAGTCAAGGGACATATAAGATTGGACAGAGCGAAGCGACGGTGCCGAGGAGAGCAAAGACGAGTGCCAAAACGCGCGCAGAACCAGTTGATAATTAATTTGAACTTGAAACGACGCGGTAAGGAGGTGGGACACTGGACAAGTAGTGTGGGTACTATCTACATAATATGCATCAGTCGATAGATAGTCATTTACGTTAATATTAAGTCAATGTTGTAAAAGTATACTTCGTTAAAATATAATTTACAACAACAGTGATCAAATCATTTGGTAGATGACGTTATTGACTGGCATATGATGACAATGGCATCAAACAAATTTGGGCATTATCGTAAACGGCTGGTTATTAACATAATTATTTGTGTTTCAACATTGATCGTATATATATATATATATATACATATATGTAAATGAACATTGATTAAATTGTCAAAACATAATATTATGAAATTAAAATTGTATAAGAAAAAAAACAAAGGTATTTCCAAAACTCAACATGTGTCGCAAAAGTAATCAATATTTTTTTGAAAATTTTACTTAGCCTGTATTACATTGTTTTGAATAATGAGTGAAAAATTCTAGTTTTAGACTAAGTAAAATCGATTTCATGTAAAATTTTCTTTTTATTGCTCCTGTTTTCACCTATTATCACCTATTTTCATAAAATAAATTTATGGGACAGATACGAGGGTAAATAATTGTAAATTTTAAATAGTAAATACCAAGGCACCAAGCTATGAGCTTTTAGTTTTTACCAATTAGTTACGAAGTAATGAATAATTGTATCAATAATTGTGAAAAAGATAAAACCGGTAACTTTTTTCTATGTATTATATTATGAAGTAAAAACGCCTAATTTAAACAAATATTTAGCGTAACCTATGAATATATTACCTATACCTAAAAAACTTTGATGTGTTATCTTCTGGACATACTTTTCGTCAGATAATACACTGAAATTACGTCACGACAGCGATATTTAAATACATACACATATAAACACACAAGCTCTACTACCATTGATTAATCAATGCTAATATACACACAATATTTACCGTTTTAAAGAAATTCGACTTGTCATTCATGGGAAATTTCGGGGTGTTAGAGCGATAATTCTTTATCGCGGCGCAGTTAATAGGCATATTACATCTCCGGATATCATCTACACATATAGGATGACTGTTTGCTACGGTAATAATTGCACGCACGACACGTGTATCGTAATACGGACACGTTACCAATATAAAAAAAAAAAAAAAAAAATGTAGGGAAACGTCTCTTTGACGAACATTTTTAGAACGTTCCGTCGAAAAATTTTACACTCGTGTGTATTTCACTTTCCAATAGCGGAAAAAAAAACGGCAAGAACGAACCGTATTCGCTCCCCCTACGAGTAGCCGTTTCCGAAGAGATTTCACGGCATGAACACACAGATGTGAGCTCATTTCAGTTTTTCTAGACGTATGTAGAGTAAATCATAACACATAACAAACTTTATAATGTTTAAGTAAAATAGTCATAAACAAACTAAAGCTCCGCTCAGAATCGCCTAATTAAAGAAATAATTTATCGTTTCTTTAAAATACAATACACCCACAAGAGTATCCTACACGAGGAGCAAAAAATACCCTAAGGTGCGAAGTACATCTTTTTTTTCAATTCTAATCTAATTTATGGATCAAGAATGTAATTTTGAAGAGATTTGACAACCAAATTGTAGCAATAATGTAGGATGATGACGTACTTGGTAATTTCCAATACCGAGTAAATTTTTGTCAGAGTAATAATAATATTAATCGTAACATTCAGTTATAGTTTACGAGTAAATCACGTACGCGTGACTTTACGCGTTCAAGAAAATAAATATTATCAAGAGTATTTACTGTCTTAAATACATACAAAAAAAAAAAGACATATTATTTGATATTTATTTCCAAGTATATAATGACCAGATGTTTTATTTGGCCTATCGTCAGTCGGCCTTGGAGTGCGTCTGTTTGATATTATATTATTCGGTCGGTCCATCGTCCGTCGGACTTTATAATTTGTTAGGCGAATATGGTTGCTGGCCAATGTTTTGATCTTCCATAAATATGTATTTAAACATTACGCGCAAACACTCTGGATATAGGTAGGTAACTAAAATCACCACAAGTCGAATTTTCTTTTATTCACCTTGAAATTTAATCGGAGAACACAGCGCATTATTAGACATAAGTACAGACTAAGTAAAACAATAATTGCACTCATATGAAGCTATAATAAAGGGACTGAAAAATATCCTTCGAAAAATACAGAGTAATCTGACGACAACTGAAAAATGGTTATTATGTGCCCCGTACCCCAATTTCCGTCTACATCTAATTTTCAACACTCGACATTTTAATTTCATTTTGTTACGTTCGAGTTGATCATATCTGAACAATTTTTTATCAACCTCCTTCACCCCCCTTTAAATTTGACTCAACGATACCACCCGACGTCGATTATGGCAAGATAAATGCTTAAATCAGTTAGGGTGCCAAGAACTTAAACAAGGGTGCCGCCAAAATGTTTGAATTATATTATTTAAGAAAAAATAATTTTATGAAAAATATAATGTATGTGTATAATAGCATAGATTATACATAAAACCTAGTGTGTTTTATTTTTTTATTATTTGTAGAAATACTGTAATGTTCTATTTATTTTAATTGGCATACTGGTTTTATATACAATTGAAAATTTCGAAAAATTACCTCTTAAAAGTACCATCTAGAAGCAAATCGTGATTCAAAAAGTTGCCGGCCGAATCTTTTCGATGAGTATTTTTATACGAAGACGTGTACAGATAAAAAAAAAATAATAATAAACATAATTGTAAAAATACTAACTTCTTCGCTTCACTCAGAATGTAAAATGTATTAATTTGTTTAATAATAATGTAATATGTAGATATATACTCTTTTGCCACTTTTGGTTATATTTAGCTAAAGAAAAACCAAAGTTACAAATTATAAATATAAATACATGACATATTAATATAAAGTATAGAGTTTAGGGTGCCTTAGAATTTTTTGAAAATATATGGGGTGCTGTAAGTCAAAAAAGGTCGGGAACCTTTGGCATAAATGAATCCGGGAGTCGCTGAATTACTCGTTAACGGACTGTGACGATTTTATCCGATGATTTTCGTTTTTTACCTCCTCTAAATTAAAATATACAAAACCGATCAAAAACATTATTATAAAAATATCTTGTATAAATAGCAATCAAAAATAATTATACGATCAGCTGTGGAGTGTAGATCGTAGGCTGCTGCTATTCGATGATTGCGCGGTACATGATTACGTTCAGTTAGTAGTAGGTAGTAGGTAGGTATTAATGTATTAGTATAGTAAACGTCATATACCTATAATACCTGTTGACTGACCCACTTTCATCTTCTAGAAACCCAACAACAACAATAATAATAGTATTATAACGTCGTCGTCGACGGCCACGCTGCTGCTATTAGTCGTGAACGTGCGTCGTCGCGTTCGGTTCTTACGGTTTCTACCATTCGCACCGCACACGCCGTGCACATTCTCGCGTGTCTTTTGTCGTGTGGTGCGTATAGATACACACACACAAGACGTGTATTATTATTATCGTTTGCATTATGTCGGAGCGAAAAGAATTCGCGAACCGAACCGTTCTGTAACTGCATTCGCCGCGTTAAATACAATATCGGACAGCCGCCGCGGTATGCCCGGTAAAAAATTTCACCGAAACGCGTCGAGAGGAATACTTTTTACACATACGCACACGAAAAGAGCGTGCAATAACCTTAAACCCGGTATATTACAATCGTTTATAAAACGCGTAAGCGTTTCAAACGCGATCCTACTCGGCCCCACTACGTCGATGCTGGATATAGGCCATTGGTTCCCAAAAAACATAACCCAACCACGAACCCCCCCTTTTTTTTTAATAGATATACTTGTGGAAGTTCTCCGCCTTTTGTACGTCGAGTATATGCTTAGAGTATAAAATATATAAAAAAAAAAAATTATTATTTTTATTATTATTAAAAGTGATATTTACAACCAATACTTACAAAACGCAAAATGAGTAAATTTGTATTATGAAATATATAACAATATAATAAATGACGAAAATACGCGAGGGAGGAGGCGACTCTTTGAAAATATGAAATTGAAAAAAAAAACATTCTATGATTTCATTTAATTTCACTCGCCTTTTGGCTTTTTGTTAAAATACGAGCACACATTTTCTTGAATAATACAATATAAACCGCGGGTTTTGTCCGATCCAAGGCCGGATTAGGTAAATCTAAATAATGCCACGCTTATTTAATAATTTATTTATTTAGGGTGCAAACAAAAAATTTTAAAATAAATAATTTAGTTCATTCGAAATTTGCCACCCTAGGTGGGCCTACATCATTATCCATAGTCCGGTCAAACACAAGTGAAGCAGAATGTGCATCGACCCGTAGACAACCGATTGGGAATCAATGATATAGGGTACAAAAAGGAACTACAGTCAGCAAATACCAATAGATTAACATTTTTTTTTTTCGCGCGTCTTATGTAAATCGACGACTTCATGGGTCTCTGTTATTTTAAAATTAAAATGTTTTATTCTTATCTTTTTTTTTCAAGTTTATTATGTAAACTGCACTAAATAAATCAACTCGCATTCCTTTGTTTAAGCATAATTTTATGGTAATTAATTATCAAATAATTATTTATTAAACTGTTATTAATTATACTACACAAGTATATTTTATAATACTTAATAAGACTAATAATATTGATTTTAGATTCTGTGCGATAATTTTATCGCTATTATTAATTTTTATTTAGACATCTATCACAAATATCGAATACCCAACATTTTGTTAAATATTTCCTTGTCGCCAATTATTATTATACATTATTTGAAGTTTTTGCTCAAAATCGTTTTATTGAAGAAATGATTTATAGTTTCTTTAAAATTTAATACACCTACACTTAGAGTATCCCACCAAAGATACGAAAAATACCCACAATGCGAAGAATGTCTGGCTTTTATTATTTTTTTTTTTTATCTTCTGTCGACAAAAATACAGACATGCACAGAAAGAGCCGATTTTACAGAGTATAAAACAGCAGCGGATACCACTCCTCGAATCCGTCGTCAGAGTACGGAAAAAGTACTCTGTGGGTTTCCTAATGCGTAATGCTCCTGAACCTAAACATATACATAAACGCCTAAAAATATACACAACGTTTATGGGCACAAACCATCAGAACATTATTTTGTTTATTTATTATCGTAAAATCCTATCTTTGCGTCAGTAAAAAGTAAAAACCACTGCTGTGACACACATAACTGAAGTGTGTTTTGCATAACACAAGACTACACTAGACGCGAAACAAGCATCTGTTTTTGTGTTCGATCGTAGCAGGCGATTTAAAAAATGTAATGTTTGTGTTTATTTTAGGCAATGTTGTCAATACCGTTCGATTTCTCTGTAAATATGTAACCATCTTGTACAATAATGGACTAAGAGCAAAACAGTTAAAACAGAAAAATCAAGAATAATTGATTATATTAAGAGGACGCCACTAACACAATATGTATACATATATATATAATCATATTTAAAAGTAAGATCATTATTTGTGTTTCTATGTGTGCATTTTGCATTATTTCAATTTTTAAGAAAATCATAAGCATTTTAAAATTGTTATACCAAAAACTCGGTTAAAAATTGAAATATGTATCTTCAAAAACTCACATAGAAACACAGATAATGATTTCACCTTTAAATTTAATAATTGGTCAATTTACTTTCAATATTAAACCTGATACTGTAAAACTGATTCCGCTGAACGCGAATTCACCATGTCGTATGTTGGTAAGACGGAGACAACACATATGTCCTCTTAACATGTATCCAGAAAAAAAATGATAATTAGTCCGAACTATGCTAGCAAGACTAGTTTATTACAAATGAAAATAAATTGTAAAAAAATTAATTTCCAGCCATATCACGGAAAAACTGTCATAATAAAATAACTGACCAAGAATTATAATGCTCTATTTTTAAAATATAATTGAAACACGTGCGCCATATCCGTATAGGTTAAATTCTATAACGATGGCAATGATGATGCCTACACGAGTTAATTAGGTACCTATTGAATAGCTATTAAAAAGGTTATATAAAATTTGTATGACGTAAACATCATTGTTTACGTTGAAAAAATATGAATATGACCCGAAAACATATTATTTTCCAGAATAAGTGTTTGCTTATACGTGAAACGATACAAGAAGTTTTGTAATGAGCTTATTCTAGTCGCTACCTATACAGAAAAAAAAAAAAAAAAACTAGTAACCGTAGCTAATACACCGAGCAACAAATATTCGAATTCATCATCGTGAACGTTATACGAAATAGGTTGTTTCCATTTATTTAAAACGATATTGCAGTACCTGGCTGTTTTTCTGTTTGAGGAAATCAATACTAGCACAGTAATTAATTTTAATGATTTAATACAAAAACTTTTTATTGTTTAGTTTTTATAACGGTATCGATTGATGCAAAAATATTAGTCAATCATTGTTTTATAGCTTTGCACTCCGCGCACTAAATAATAATATTATTTCTAAGATAAGTTTGAACAATGTCTGGAAACGACACCGATTAGTCCTATGTTTGAGTAAAAATAACTAATAATTTGTTGAAAACTCGGGATTATGATCGTTTCTTCGCAATTCTTAATTATTAATCGCATTTTTATTAATCTCAAATTCAAAATTCAAAAACCGGTCAATCAAAATGATCGACCGTATTACAATACAATCTCCAATGTCTTAAGTCAGATTTTGCTAGCAACTTTTAAGATTTAACTAACTTCTGAAAAAAAAAAAATACTTGCCAAGCGAGTAAACTATTTTGGTGTTTAGTTTTTGGAGAATTATTTTAAATATATCTTTTATAACAGTAAGATTAATTATTAAATTTAATTTAATTAGGTAAAAAATGAATTTTTTTCTAATTTGGAACTACAAAAAATTATGTTGACTTAACAACGTCAGATAAATTAGAATGACAATGATTAGAGATGCACGTTTATGGATGATATTTATTTCAGATAACTGAAGGAATCAGAATTATACGTTTACTTGATTATAAATCAAGAAAACAAAAAAAGATAAGTCCGTGTAATCATGACAAAGTTACATTATTAAAAAAAATTATTTCAAACGGATATTTTTTTAAAACCAAAAAAAAAAAAAAAACACGAAACCTAAATTTACACTAGAATAAATATTTAACGGACGTTTAAATCAATATGAATAAATAAAAGAATAACTGATACTGCAGTTTAAGTTCTGTGCATTTCAATGGAGCGTAGAAACTCGTTTCAGTTTTAACTGTTTAACCTTGATAGATTTTAGATTTTGCTAAATAAAAACATCACACGCAGCGTACTAAATAAATGGATACATAAAATGTACCTCAACAGTTCTAGCAAAATATTGTGTAAAATAAAACGCTACTCGGTTAACTCGATTAGAATTAGATACGCTGTCTAAATAATGAAATTACAACACGCGCTATACAGAAAAATAATACTTAAAAATGAATACAAGATGAATTTCCAATATTGTTATAATACTGTTATATAAATACCAACGATTTTGTGACTATATAATGCAATAATGTACGACAAGCAATTTCGCATAAATACCTTAAAAGTGTTAAAAGTATCTTTCATCAATGTAATAAAAAGGTAACCTCTAAATGTGCACGCTACTTATACATTGTTTAACGAATACGATTAATATTCGGTATCTCAGTAACTCGGCATTATCGGTACTCATTTCTCAATAATAAAATTACGCAAGAATTTTTGATAGGTATACGAAATTATACAAAAATATGTAAATATTAAACCGGTATATTATCACAGTTGACAGATAGGCATTGCAATTATTTAAAAATTACATATACATAGGCAGTGAAATCTTAAATTTTATGACAGAGATGACCAGTAGGTGCCCTAATCGATTGCTATAGTAACTGAATGTTTTGAAATTTAACTTTAATTACCAATAGATAGCACACTATCGAATCTGCATAATACATTATATTAAATCATCAAATTTCAATAAAAATGAATTTATAATGGTGGACAAAATATTGGTTTTTCGTGTGTTTGTTGACTATTTTGTTGTTAACATATAACACTTTTCAGTGTGCAACTGCCAATGTAAAAGTAAAAAAATGTTATTTTTATTAGTATTATATTGTATACAAACCTATAACAAAATTCATTAATATAATGACGATTTAGTGAACTCATTTAGTGAAAAAATAATATTCTATAGAGATAGTAAAGCCATATAAGCTGGAGCATAATATAATGAAATATTTGTGTCGACTGCCCGAACAAAGTAGAAAAGACAAGATAATAATAAAAGGACAAAAGAAATAACCCAAGTAATGTACGTAGGGTAAAACAAAATATTATACTCGTGGTATACATATTGTAATCGGGACGGGTTTAGTTGAGGTTGAGAATATAATATTTAACAGACGTTTTTTTTTTTTTTTTTTGTTGTTTCTTTAAGGGGGCGTTGCATTACGCAGTATAAAAAATAACAGATTCACGTCACAGCTCAATAACCCATGAACAGAGATTGAAAATATACGATATTTTGATAGTGAGTTTTAGTAGCCAACCCTAAAATTACTAACGTTAACATTTCAACCAGATACGAAATACAATACAAACGTCATAAAATATGATTTGATTCATGGTGCAGACATAGTTTTAATTTTTTTTATTCTTCGTACAAAACATTTGCTTCGTCGAGGTGATTGAAGTTAGGTCTAGTGATAAATGTCCGACATAATACAGTTTCTGTGTCACGTCGTAAATAATATGCTCAGAATATTAAATACAATTTGTTCGAGTTAAAAATTATATTCAAAGACACAAAGAAATTGAAATATTACATACAAGTATTCATTGTTATTAATTTTTATAACAGTAAAAACTTAAGTTTTAGGTAATTTTGTTATTTTGAATAATAATTCCACGAATATAATATTATTATTTAATATGACATAAGCCTGTAAAAACGTATACATATTGAATATATTTAAGGAAAAAAAAAATCACACAAAAACTTATACTCATGTGATATATAATAAATAATAAACAACCACTTGACCGACCATAACACCGACACATGCTCATCTCGACTAGAATATCAAGTTCTAGCCACACGTAATTCATTGATTCTTTCGTTATAAATACATTTTATAATAAACCCGACATATTAAAATTGAAAAATAACATCATTTTAGAACGCGGAACATTCATATTATACACTGAAAATAAAGTCCTCGAAATAATGTAATAATCAAACTTTCACTTCGCCCAAGACTATTATAGATATTTCTAAATATTTGTAATAGTATAAAATATATAATGTTATATGTTGGTGAATATAGAATACACGTGCAACATTCATGAGTTGATAAAATGCAGACTTGAACCTTAGAATAGCATTAATGATGTAATACACGATTTTGATAGGCGTACACATTTTTAATATAAGAGTTACTTTATAGCCAATGAATAATTCATGACACTTATGTACCTATGTTCCCAAATAAACATTGTTAGGAATCAACGATTTGACTAAACTATATTTTTTTATAGCATTACAAAAAATGAGGAGATAGGAGATATAACAAGGTAAATCCTCGTATTTTAATCCTTTTTTTTTATTTAAAATGATAAATTTTACTAAAACAAACGACATTAAATCTATACACAGAAAAAATATTTAAATTTAAATTATTTTATATAATTTAGTTAAAACAATAATAAAATTAGTACCTAATGCTAATGTGTCTTCAGCCTATCGATCATAATTGTTTTTAACTGTAAATCAGTAAACATAATTTAAGGACAATGCATTAGCGAAAAATAATGAATAGATCTAATGATATTACAAATCGATTTGGTTGAAAGACGGTGACTACATACTAAAATACGCATTAAATACAATTCGTTTATTAAAAGATTCGAACAAAAATAAATGTAGCGTCTGACAACTAGATGTTATAAAAAAATGATATTTTTCTCAAACAAAAAGCTGGATAATAAGTAGTGTACCTATATGTACATATTGGTGTAAATATTTTTGTGACAATATTACCTGTAGAAATGTGTTTAACTAAAAGTTTTAATAACTATAGGAATTAACTAAAAATATAAGAAGAAACCAGTCATAAACTACACCATTGAAATATGATGCAACCATAAAAATAATTCGATAGTTAAACTAATATTATTAATTGGCAATAAGTACCTTTGTAGGTACATATATTTTTATTCTAAAATTATAAATTATTTATACGAAATAATAACAAAAACGGAATCTTTTTATAAAAGTTAGAAGTATCCAATACATCGTTTTTTTTTAAGTTCAGCTTTGTCGAACGCAAACAATAACACAGAAGTTTAAAAATAATATTATGCTATAACGTACAGCTCGGACAAGAACTTATAACGAGCTATTGAAGATACAGAACTCCTTTTGTATTGTTATCATTTCTTCTTACACATTTGCTAATGACTAAAATACTACACAGAACTGAAAAGGAAGAAAAGTTTGATCGGTAAAGAACGCGGTGGTATGTTAGTATTTCTGCGTGGCGCGATTTTGGGGATCATAATTTTTAATAATTAATTTCTTCGACATACCTAAATCGTATACGAGCGGAGCATTGTTTACAATCGTTTTGTGGGGGGGAGCGACCAAACGGCACGTCATACCATATCATACTGTATACTTTCGGGCATACCTCGCACCGGGCAACGTATTGAAACTGGGAAACGTGGGAAAAGCATTGACAACCATTAAGGTTACGTTCCGATACGGATTACCGAGCCATTACAATAATATTGTATTGGTAAAATATTTTGCAACGCGTATCTACTTAAATTATTTTTAACGCCTTATAACGTACGACAATGTTGTACGAGTATATAAGCGGCGGAGAATGGAAATCATTTTATAATAACCACGACAAATCCGCGCAAAGTGTGGACATAGTCCAGAAATATTTTTATTAACGCGAAAATTATAAAAATTAATTCCACATCGTATGACTGTCCATCAAAGTGAAAGTGAAACAATGAACCATACCTGTGAGCAATAGCGTTACGCGTGGAACACAATGCGCTCGACGTTCTTTTTATTATCACTGTATTGAAATATGGTCGCGACATCAATGCAATACAAGTCAGTTTGAAAATAATATGTTGGTGAATGTTAGAATATTAGAAAATGGATCTCTGTGTCATCATTGTACACGACCTAACGAAAATTTAACCGGTCCTTACGATTATAGGTACATAGCCATAAATTATAATAAATAAAAAAAAAACTATTGTTATCAATATTTTATGAAGATAAGTATTAAGCAAAATATTTTCACGAGCACGTTGACGCAGCTTTTAAAATAACCAAAAATCAAAATATTTTTTTAACTATGTTACGAAAAAACGTTTAAATTAATAACAAACACACATCGAAAACTTGTAAATATTTTAATACTCGTTACGAAATTTCGTTTAAAAACGCGTTTTTTAATATAAAACCACATATTATATACGGTCACAAAACTGTATTCTAACTCATATTATTCATCGTAAATCCTATAATATTTATATATATTATTGATATCTTGGTGCTGATAAGATTCATGATGAATAATATGAGTAAGAATACGGTTTTGTGACGTATATAATATGTGGTTTTACATTAAATAGAATTAAATATATATATATATATATAATTTTTATTCGATTTCCTGTTATTCTAAAACTTGAATACACAACAGCCTAGCTAGTGTGTAAAAAAGTGAGGTCACCGACTGCAACAACTCGATGGTGTAAAAAATCGTCGAACAACCTATTCTCTACTGACTATTCTATAACATTGCAATTACAGTTGGTATGACAAATTAAGAGGAATTATGTAATGGCTACCAGAAAAATTAAAGGAGAAAATAATAATGTATTATTATTTATTATTATAGTAATATATTCACGTATATACTAGTTAGATACTAGATAAATACAAAAGTGATATATTTTACGTCAAAAGAGTATAGGTTGGTTTAAGAACAAAATTTATTATAATTGATTGACCGAAATAAGGGAACAAAGTAATAATGTTTTATAGAAAAACGATGTATATCATATTTTGTATTCCTTCCGCGCAAAAATGTGTATATCTCGACGTGCTCAAGACGTCAACAAGAGTTTGAATAAATTATTGTACGAGAACGAGGCTAATTGAATTAAACGAAGTATGGCCTTGTACTACAATTATTTATTTATTGGCTTCAAAAGATTATTCCGTAAATTAACCTCAACCCGTATAATATACATAAACGAAGAAGCCTCTGAAGTCGTCAACAAAATCGCAGCAGGGTAAATACGTTTTCACGAGACTCGTGCAAATTTGATAATAATTATTGTGCACGTCAATAATATTGTTTTATTGATGGCGTAAATTACAATCAATACTTCTTACGGTAACGGCAGGTTTTACTACTTCGCGTAATTAGGGTATACGAGCGCTCAAAACAACCGAATGTCTCACTATAACGTTAACAACTATATGAATTACGAATTGCAGGTATAATTTAAGATTTAAGAGTTTGACAGTATACAGTGAAGGTCAACATAGTTACTGCGTACTTACCAAAGACCTAACTTATACCTAGTATGTGGAATTAAACCAAAAATGAAAATTCCTTGTCTTACACGTTATTTTGGTACTACTATATATACTATATTGGTATTTAGTAAACGTTGAACGTGTAATTATTTGTATTTTTAAGAAAGATAAAAAATATATATATTTAAAATCATTCGGGATGAAAAACACACATTACACTCGACGAATTTCTCCGACGATTGTGACAAAACCGGACGTGATACGTATACCTACACACTCCGCGACTAATTAATCGTTATACTTTCATTTAAGCAAAAAAACGCGCACAGTTCTATGCAAAAAATATGTGTCTAACGGATTTCGATTGTTATCGACGTCTTTGCAACCTAAAGAAGGGGCGTTCGCATTTCCATAATGCGAGTATATTCACGTAAAAATCATTGTACCTGTAATAATTACAACAGCAATAATAATAAAAGATACATATTACAGCCATTACATATTATTATAATATTTTTATAGTGAAACTAATCAAAACTCACCAACTGTTATTTATAATAAATAGCTTGCGGTTTCATAATTTATTATATGCTATCACAGCAACATTACTAAGTGTTTACTATTGTCATATCGCGATTAATCTAAATTGGTATAAGAAATCGTTGTTGTTACTGAATAATAAAAAACGTGATAGGTAATAATACAGGTAATCCCTATAATAGCTAGTCGATGTATTACAATGAGGTTTTTTAAAAATACGTCATCAACTATTTTAAAGTTAAGTTTTAAAATTGTTTGAAACTTTAAAAAGATTTATTTTAATAATCGAAATATAAATATGCGCCTAATTTACGTACTTTTAAATTTTCATAGCAAAATTGTTGTTTTTGTTGTAAAACATTACAATATTTTGACCAGAAGTACCTACCTCAAACCCGTGAGCATACAATTAGAGTAGTCAGTGGCGTTTAGTTCCGTAACTGCCATCGCTTAAATTTTTAAGTTATTAGTTCAGCCAAGTGTTCGTTCGCGTAGACTTAAAACCCATCGTTTTACAGTTAAGTTAACCACTGTATTTGTTTCGATTGTGAAAAACGCCAGGAACCGCAATTAAGCGTCATAAGTCACAAAACCGACAAGGTCTCCAATTTAAATCGATCCTAGAGTTTTGTTTGGAAAATAAAAATAGCCTCTAACCAATATGTTAGATTCTGAACGAAGTGAAGAAGCTAGTGTTTTTATAATGATATTTATTTATTTATTCTGTAAACACTTTTTCTTTTTATTTAAGATTATTATGTAAATATATTATTCTTATATACATTGGGCTAGTCCCATTTTTTCAATAAATAAATAAACTAATAACATTGAACAAAACATAATAGACTCGTTTCTCTGGCTGTAAGTAATTATACTAAAATCCTTTTATCAGCTTTATAAATAATAATACCACAAAAATAATAATATTATTGTGAGGCTAAAAACTGCTCATCTGAAACTGAAATGATACACTACAAAAGTTATTAATAGTCAGCTGATTAAAAATTAACGCATAAATAATATTTACATTTTAAATCTCTCTCAAATAATGTTGGCATTTCTACCTTGACCGAATGATTATGCACAGACTCTCTGATTTGGCCAATGATAAAAGAACAGGGGCAAACGCCTTCACGGTCCGCCACAACAAATGTCCTTCGTACGTTATTCACCAAACAACGAATCTATGCAAGTCCAACCAAATACTTTTTTGACAATAATCTTATTGAAAAACTTTGAAATAAAATCCAGAATCATTACGATTGTAATCAACCATATAAACTAAATGGTCGATTTATAAACGTGATAATTGAATTAAAAAGAAAAATAGTATTAATTTAAACCACTTAGTTTTTTCAAACGCACTCAAAGCATATTATACAATCTACCCTAAGTTGTAAGTATTCGATTATACACTTAAAGCATCTAACCTATTTACTAAGCTTGAAAATGCATTGTAGTTAATCGAAGGTTTCAATTTCACACCCTCGTTAGTAAAATCATACACATTAATAAAATGCAATAGTTAATTATTTTTGATAAATTAATCTATAGCGTAATTTAAAAACAAATGCTAACTACTAATAAACCACAAGCTATTGTAGATAATACTATACGATTTTTATTTAAACTTTAGTCTGATTTTAAGATAACAATATAAATTAAACAACAGATAATTACAAAACACTAATTTCCTTAATTTCATGTTTTGATCTAAAACCAGATAAAAACATATAATTAACTCCTTACGTCATAAAAATATAGAATGAAACTTGTAAGCAGCCAAATTAAAATAATCTAAGGTTCAAATGTATTGTTAATAAATGCAAATAAAGATCACCCAATTTCACTGAAGGTAAATAGATATATAAATACATACACTTTTACGATTATATATAATTTTAAATAATATATACAGATATTTGGCAAAAATAACGATTTATTTATACTAATTAATCACAAAAAAATAAAAACAATTATTTTAATGAATATTACAGCAACCCTTATTTTATAAAAAAATTCATACAGTAAATTGTTTTCACATTGATAAATGATATTAAGATATTATAAGTATAAGTAATTACATATAATTTTATATAAATTTATAAATTATAAATCCTATAATTTTCAGAAAACCCATAATACTAATCTGAAAATATGACGAAAACGACTCGGAAACCATCATTTTTTGATCCGAACTTTATGAAAATTTAAATATAGACAATAATACGAGAAACATTATAGCGTAAGAAAATTTTGAAAATGTGAAAAAAAAATTTTGGACATTTTTCTAACATTTTTTTTCTCATTTATTTATTAGATAAAAAAAATTAAAGTGAAGTGAAGCTAAGCGATGATAAGTAAAGTAAAGTATAGACAAGAAACCCAGACATACTTCGAACCATAGGTATTCTTCGCTTTTTGGATCAGATACTCTTCGTGGGTGAGCTGAAAATGACGACTACATATTTATTTTTATTTATTCTTACTGACGAATGCATACACATTTAAAATCTACACTGCACTCTTCAATTTTAGACTGCACGCTCTAAATTGGAATTCACTTAAAAATATGTACTAAATTGATGGTATAATCTAAAAACCAAATGGACGCAAGTGGCATAAAAGAAGCGACAAAAAACCCACAGACTATACGTTTAACACTTTTCTTGTCGGGTAAATGGAAAAAAATAACAACGTGTTATTAGATATTATCAATATAGTTTTTACCCATTAAACCGTTATATTGGTTAATTTTTTTTAAGATCGAACATCGTTGTACACGACGTATATTTTCCTAACAGCTAACGGTGAAACAATGGACAAAATGTATCTACGTAACCATGACGTCAGTGACATGATAGCAAAAACATTTTTGAAAACTTCGCTCTGTATCAAAATATTCACATTACACAAATCCAGCTCTTCCAAATAATATTATAACTTCTAACAATTTTATGCAGTTACATTATTACCAAGAAGTTGTGTGTTAAATAAACTAATACTAGAAAATAAGTAGGTACTTATCTATTATTTATTGAACCTGTCTATGTCTACGTCATTGGTGTAAAAAATTGTGATTAAAATCAAACTATAGTGGTAGTTGAAGATGAATTTTATTAATTTACAACAGTTCAATGAAATATATCAAGATTCAACTCTAAACAAACTCTTAAATTTATCAATTTAATTTTGACCTCGTTCATTCTCTTCAAGATCATACATAGGCACAACATACTATAGATTCAAAATATATTCACACAATATAATCAATATAATACTGTGAATTTATTCTCTACAGCAAAAATAACAAGAGAAATATTGTGTTATTATAAAGTTATTTATTATTATATTAGCTATTGCTTTTATTTTATTTTATCTGATGTGTAATTGAGAAATACAGAACAAAGCACATAGAAATAGTTACATATATAACAATGTTGTAAGTACCAAACTCAAGGTTACAAAATGCATTGGTATATGATTTATCACACATATGTATGTAAATATATAAAACAGTTTTCACTAATATTACAAATATTAAAAAGGCATCATGTTATATACATATTAATTATTTATAAGTTTATAAGAACCAGCATACCGTTCAGCATTTACTGATTTTGAACAAGAATTAAAAAAGGTTGAGTAAAATCTTAGATATGTAGTGAAAAAAAATGGGATAGGTACATATTTAAATATAATGGTTTTATCAAATTTAGTTCTTCTGTTAAGTTCAGTTGAAAAGGTACCTTAAATTATCTTCGTACTAAATTAAAAGTTCCAATTAAAATTATTGCAAATATAAATATTTAGGAATATGCATTTACAAATTAGCTTATATGAATATAAATAAATTTAGGCATCTATAAAATAATGTTTGAAAACTGCTTAAACCAGTACACAAAATGTGTTTGATGTAAATTCTCTTGAGACAAAAGACAATGAGTGGATCTAACACTATGTGATCAGTCGTCAATAAAATATAACACATTAGGAACGGTTAACGGTTATCGTTGATAAGACGTCACACATGGTTTCTACAAAAGAAAATCGCACAACAATGCTCCAATAAGGAAGTAGATTTCTTTTGAGATTCACTTCTGCATTGTCATTTAGTTTTTAATTCTATTCAATCTGTCTCTCTTTGTAGTTTGCATGTTTTGTTTTAAATAATATATTATGAGTATAATATACCTACGTCTCATAACACATTTTGCCTGACAGCCAAATAGATTTATCCGGCGGTTGTGACGGTGCAAAATTGTATACGCCTAGGCATTTGTCACTTCGCGAAGTTAACCGACTGTTCTAGAGAGTCAGTATTATGTTACAGTGCTTGTAATGTACCTTGACTGTCATAAAATATTTCCGTTCCTTCGTTAATACTTTATCATTCGTTTACTCTCGATTGGTGGCAAAAATACTAAATCAAATAACATGTAAAACTGTATAATTACAATTTATGAAATAATAAACGACGATCGTTGTAAAATGCATTAATATTATCAAAAATGTTTCATTCTCAATCACGCATAATAATATAATAGTTAGATTTACAAAATTATACTATAAGTATTAAGTAGGTACATAAACACCACACATATGAATTGAGTGAAAATCGATTTCACCTGGAAATGTGCATATGGAATATAATACATATTTTTTAATTCTAATTACATCGTAGTTTCATAGTTAGAAACATATGGAAAACGCATTTTAAAAAACCAACAAGTGCGCATTTGTTGAATAACAAATCACGCGGGATGCCTAAGCGCGATGAGTTGGCAGATGCACAGCAGTCGTTGAAGTCACCCGACCAAAGTTTCCGGAACGAAGACGACGAAACATATTATACCTACGTCGTCAACTCGTTGCATGAGTCAATAAATTCAATCACGAGAATGACATTATTAATTAAAATAAATGCCGTCGTACATAACATGACGACCTCGACAATCGACAGTCAATACTAATGAATGGAAAAACGCAAATCGATTGATAGGCATTGTACCTATGTATGTATAAACCACGGTATAAACTTAATAGTTAATTTCATTCTTGACCTATGCCGCACGAATTTATTTATTATTTCGACACGACATCTACGACAACACGCATACTTTGATATTTAACTAGTCTGAAGCGTTTATAAAGAGAAAAAAATATAAACAGTTTCATATCGACGTCAGAACTGTTCGGCTTTCACGAATTAATCCAAAATCTGGACTACATAAATTATATGCCCGAAAAACGCGAGACGATTCGAGTTTCGATCAAACACAAAATGAGACAAATAAAACAAATTGACGGTGATCACTATCATAATAGTACATCACGACAATACTCTATAACACCTAATCGTAACTTTCACACGGCGGCAGTAGTGACTATCCGATCATTATATATTTTGCAGCGGTCGCGCGCTAAATTGCCTATGTTACGACGACAATGTATCGTGTCGTCATGATATAGAAATCGTCGGGAACTCGAGACATATGGGGTATACGACGGGAAAAAAAACAATGAGAAATATTGAAACTGGCGCAGTGAATCGCAAGAAAGCGAATTTCCCGCCGTGAGACCTTTGCGGGTCGACATCAAACACTGCACACATAGACTGATGAGCACGACGATAACAATAATATTGCCGACGAATAAAAACATACCATTTTCGTCGTCGTAGAGTGTGAAACGACCACTACGGGTAAATTACAATATAAATATTTGCCCGAGATAACAACGTCCACCCCGACGATATGATACGTAGGTCGGGGATACGTGTCAGCCACACCCGGGTTAAAAATTTGGAAAAACTGCAAGGCGCGTACGCAGAAATACGACTGTGGAATAAAATATATTCACGGCAAAAACACAACCATCGATTTTGGTAGCTAATAATATTGTTTTTATTACAGTCCAACACTACCCAATAACGAGCAGATTTCCGCGGTTAACTCGTATATAACGTACAACGGAGGAGGACATAGTGTTTCTGCATAATAATTAGTCCTCGGTGGCGACGTCAGTGGCGCATCCGTTCCCTATGCCACACTCGCGCGGAGAGGGAAATAAAAATTTGCGGGGGCGTTCTTTTAACCGAATGTTCGAAAACGTTATCGAGATGTAATTACGACATAAAATAATATAAAATGAATAATAATAATTATGTACTCACGAGACGTGTCAGTCAACGGGCGGCGACCAAGACGTATCCATGGGACCGCGACATGGAAACACCACGGCTTATTACCGAGTCTCGTACCGCGGTACAACAATAATAATTATTGTACTATTAATACACTACAACTTACAGTCGCGGTTATCGTTTGCGATTCACCGTGCACTCTCGAATCTTCGCGTGTGATGTGTGGTGAGAAAAAAAAAAAAAATCTAAACGCTAAAACGGACACCGCGTAGAAAAAACGATAACGTAGCAACACGGCGACGACAACTGTCCGGTTGGTTATTTGTCGGCTGTTGGAACGCACGGTGGAACGCGCGCGTCTCCGCGCCACACTATGCACGCGATAACGGAACGAGATTAGAACGCGCGACGGCCACGACGGTCGTTTCTTCACTGGCTTCGGCTGGCGGCCGTCCGTCGGAGGTGGCCCCGGACCAAACGCGGTCCTCAGGTTACACCGCCGCCTCCAGCGGACAGGTCGTTGCCGCCGCCGCCGCCGCCGCCGAGCCGCGACGACCTGTGCCGATCGCGACCGATGCCGCGCGGTTGTCACGCTTTCACGACGTGTCAACACACGCGGCGGCGTGCACAGACGCGGCGGACTCGGAAACACCGGTGGACAAAAGGCTATTTCTTCGCGCTCGGGTTTCTCTACTCGCCCACCCCCCACCCCCACGCCACACCCGTTACCGACTTGGTTTTCCGAGTTCTATATGATATTATTAGGGCGCGAATGTCGATGCCGTAAAAAACCTTTTTGAAAATGACCTACATAAACACCAAAGCGCCCTTAAAATACAATAATATTATAATTTATACCTAACTCAAAAACATAATCACCAGTAACATTAGTCGTTTGATGTTAAAGCTGTACGTTTGTAAAGTTGTTTTTTCTTTTTCCATGTTTACACGTTTTCGTATGGAAATATTTGTCCAAAATTTTCGATTAGTAACTTTTTCTGTGAACTGTTCAATCTCAAGATGGCACTTTGATGTGATCATTTTTCGAAATTATTTTCTCGAAATTTGGGAAAATCTACCCAAAATTTAACAAAAAAGGCTAAGAAACTATTTATTTTTTTTAGTCCAAATTTTATGAAAATTTAAACACAGATAGACAATAATATAAGAAATATTTTGTAAAATAAATATGATAAAATATATTTTTTAATACTTTTTTTTCTAAGTAATTTTTTTTTAATTTTGGTGAAATTGTCTTTTTTCCTTTTTTTTATTTATTGGACAAAAAAAATGTAAAGTAAAGTAAAGTAATTTGGTGCCAATAATTTAGACGAAACAACTAAAATAACAGTGCTAGAAATTTGAAATTTTAACCACTTATCAACAACGTGCAGTAATACAGATTTTCAGATTTTAGATGCAGATTCAACAAAATATGACCACTTTTCCAACACCTAAATATTGAATTTTGAAAATATTTCATTTATTGTAAGTTTTATTATAATACAACAATTCTTGATGTAAGAAGCTGAAATATTAAATGCTATAATTACTATTTACACATAATATATATCTAACGACTTTGAAACAATCTCAAAACTCGTTTGTCAATTTTTGATAATCTTTTGAACTTAAATGTTTGTATGAAACTAGTCATTTCCACAAAATATATTCAATAAAACCCTGAAAAATCGTTTAATTCTTTACCAGATAGTAAATATAAAAATATAAATAATAAAAAAATATAAAAAGTAAGTAAATAAGACAAATAAATAAACATTTTAGAATCAGAACGCAAATAAAAATCTATATTGGTTTAAAAATGATGTAATTGATTGTACTAAAGTTTCTATTCTTTGTAAAATGTTATTAGAAAAATACTTTTTAAAGTCAGGATAGACACTGACCATTTTTTCAAAATTTTATACTGGGCTCAAGTCATCAAATTTATTCTACCCAAAATACCGTACACCCCACACCAATATCTTGTATAAATGTGAAGAACACCCGTGGTGCAAATTATTTCCCGTTTTTCTATTATTATCATTTTTTGACGTCGTCCTTTTTCGTAAACTGTTATACAATATTTAATATCATATATATATATATATATATATATAATATAAAAACTAAGTGTACACCGTAACCGTGCGTAATAACGAACACATAATAATATAATAGTTATTTTATAACTATATCGCGCGAATACTGTTATTTAAAAGAAAATCCCGCACGTCGTCGTCTGTCGTCCGAAAGCCATAGAGAGAAATTAAAAATCGAAGAAAACGCGTATAATAATAACTATTGTTTATAAACGCGTAGAGCTGATTTAAATTGTCTTCCTGTCAGAACTACCGTGTATGGTAATATGCTGCATTATGTGTGTGAGTGTGTGTATGCGTGCGCGCGTGTGTGTGCGAAAATAACAACGGAAGTACACGCACAATACGGGTGTGATAACGTGTCAAAAATCGTATTTTCACTCTTGTAAACGTTTTTGGAAAATTATAATAAAAAAAAAAAACAGAATACAAAGCGCCGGTCAACACGTGACACGTGCCCATGTCGAATAGAAAATATTATTATTCATTAAAAAACGTTCCAATCGCCGCGTATATAATTTGAATACACTACAGTAAACGCGAAACACGACAATGTCATGCAGACGACGATAATAATAATTGAACTATTTTTTTCAATATTATTATTTTCAATATTTAATTAACGGCACGTGCTGGGAAATATTACGGATATAGGAGAGTACCTACATAATATATCGTATACGATCAACGACGTAAACGCGGAAACCTGTCAATACAGTATATAATATATATATTATAGTTGTGACGGTTCGGAATAGGTATTTCAATTTTCGTTTTTACAACGGCTTTTAAAAACACTGCAGTATACACGCTTTCCAACTATGCATTGTAAAACCGATTTTCCAATTAGATTGACGTACGTATTCATATAAACAATATATTATACATACCACAAGAACATCTATGACCCTGTATTGTGATTACTAGGGAACGGATTTACGTGCACAAAGAAACCTTAAAATAAGCTTCTAAAACTATAATAATATGGTACAAAAAATGCATTTATTTTAGATTCTAAACGGAGCGAAGAAGCTAGTGTTTTTACAATGTTGTTTATTTTTTCTGTACACACTTTTTCGTATGGAAATACTTGCCAAAAATACAGCAACTTTAAGAAATCGGATTTGTCTCTAGTTGGTACTTAAGAGAGGTCATTTTTTAAATTTATTAAGTCTTCATTTTTAAAAAAAAAATAACAACCGTTTTAATATAAATAACTAATTTATCAAAATAATATAAGACGACCTATTTAAATTGTGTTTCAAATTTATTTTAAAAGTATTATTTTTATGTAGGTATTGCCAATTTGTTGGACGTTATAATATCATGAACAATCAGCATAGAACGTGAATTATTAAGAACAACATCAAATAATACAGAATTCAAATTCAAACCAAATAAGGATGTTGGCAGTGAAAACGGAACGAATAACACAGTAGAGTAAAGATGATTGATGAGCAGTATAGTTAACGTCAGAAGAGAAATAACCGAGAAAATTGTTTAAGAGCATTTTAAATAGACCATTCAAGTTCTTTGTCAAAAGTACTTTTTACAACACCGATTTCAAAACCAGTGTCTGTATACCAGAAACTTGCCGTGTTCCACGAGCTTTTGAAACTCCACTCGGACGCAAGACGCGAGTTGCGCAATAAACAACGCATGTAAAAATAAATAACAATCTTAAATCCAAGTCTAATATTATTATTCCTAAAATGAAAACAGTTTTCGGACAACAATGTCCTAAGTATACAGTTTATCCCAATATCACAATAAGCATGATCTAAATGTTAATAACTTCAAAAATATCTGTATGTATAAAAAGTATATAATTATCAATTATTACATTTTAAGTTTATTTGTCAAATTAAATTCTTGGTTTATATAAATTAGTATAGTTAATTAGATACTTATAGTTATATAATAACGATAACCTTTATACCTTATAGAACTCTCTCCTCTTGCACAGCCATTGGCTTTAGAGGAGATTCATCTCTTTTAAAATTCTATAAATTTACCATTTTGTAATGTTTTGTAATGTTTATTGTTTGATGGAATAAATTATTATTATTATTATTATCGATATGCGTGTAACAATGCGTGCGTGCGTGTGTGTGGGTGTACTATACGAGTATTCGCAATACCTTTGAAAAGTATAATAATATTTATTTCGCACGACGTGCACATTATAATATCAGAGCACGTGCACACACATCGCCACAAGTCGCGTTCACCGTGAACGTTATGAAATATTGCAATAATACGCTTTGGCCCAACCAATACATATATTATAAATTATGTGCCTTTTTGAATTTTTTATTACGCTCGTGTACATAATGAGTTCCGTAGTGCCGTTCTAATTCTGCAGTGATAATAATACAACGTATACCCACACTACGCATGGCTTCACGTACGACGCCGAACGGGACACACGTGAAATTACAAAACCGCCGAGGCCACGCAGCGCCATCACGACTGTCGTCGTCGTCGTCGTCGTCGTCAATGTCGCCGGAAAACATGATAATAATATAACACAGAGGCGAAAACGCCAATTAAAAATATAATATTATTTGAAAGCCTGCGAGCCTGCGAGCGTGTCCAAAATTTAGCGACAAAGCACGTGCTGTACGTGACAAAAATTTTAGTGATTTCCAAAGAATATAAAATGGTACACGTCAGATACCTTGTAGTTTGTAATCAAGGCCCGAAGCAACATAGGTATATACGGAGATTTGGACATATTGTGTAAACTACTCCCAAATAACTTCTTTTTTTTTTTTTTTTGTAAACTGCGGTCTGCTAACCTAACCATCAGCAAGAAATGTGATTACAAACAGTATCCGAATCAACATCACAGAAATATTGATTTCGATCAAAACCATAGAATTTGTAAAAATACCTACACGTTAATACGACTATCGATAATACTTAGGTTGGGATTTCAATGCACTTTATATTTTTTCCCAAAGGTTGTTGTACAATTCTTGTAATAGTTACAAATTCGTTTCATGTACTTTTAAATGTGAACAAGAATATTTATTTTAAAGTTTTTGAAAATATTTAATTTTTGATAATTTTCTTAACTTTGTACGGAATTTTAGAGTAGAGGCACCACTTGCGACTTTTAATAGGGGTGCCAACATTTAAGTAGGCTTTCAAAATACAAAAAATTAAATACTTTTTACAATAAACGGTATTACAAACGAAAAATAATGAATATTACTTCTATACACTATGCCCCCCCCCACATACGCCACGTGAATTATACAAATAATAGTAATAAAATACATATTATATCCAACATACTACTTTGGTAGCCCAAGTGATTGAATTTATATACATAATAAAATGACGTACCAAAAAATTAATTAAGTAATAATAAACTTTAATATTAAATTTTATGTTTTAAGACACACGCTATAACGTACAAATTATAAATGTAGCAAAAAATAAATGAACTTTTATGTAATTTGAAACCTAAACCAGCTCGATCACTGCGCAATAGTAGTGCGACGCGTCTCAAAAATACTTGCACAGTGCACACCATTCGCGCGACCATGGTAATTATTACGGAAAACCGTCAAAATAATATACTACAACCTGCTGATAAAAATAGACTGTATATTATAATAGTTTATTTGCGATTGTATTTCATCGGTTTCGGTTCGTCGGACGCGACGGTCACAGCTGTGCCGGTTATGCGAATAATACAATTTCAACACAAAAAAAAAAAAAAAAATACCGAGTTATCAGTTTTAAATCGACTTCCGCGTGTATACGAACAATATTATTCCACATCATATCGTGTTTCGGGATTTCTAATGTACCACCCGCGATAATTACACTGCGTGCAGATAATTTATTCAGAATTTTTGTTTTTACGTTTGAATCATTCACCGTAATATTCAACAAAACAATAATGAACATCTGATTAGAAAAAGGTTAATATTCCAAAAATCGAATTTTCGGGAAATTGAAAACAACTGTTTATTTCCTTCATTTTTACTTGAATCGAAATTTTGTGTACACAATATACGTAACTTTGTACCTAAGCTTTACCCTCCAAAAATATGAGATATTAATAATCAATAGCTTTCAGAAAAAAAAAAAAAAAAAAAAACAAACGTACATAACTCCATTAATAATAAATAGCTATCTAGATGAATCTAAATCCGTGTGTTCATTACTATATTTAAGTTAAGATAATACAAATGAAAAAGGAATTCAATAAACATTTTTTTTTTTTTTCAATATTTAATTTTAACCGTAGTCATAATATATACAATATATACAATATAATCACTATAAGGACTCAGAGACATTAAAGTCATTTTCCCCCCCCCCCGGGACTTGATTAGCACGTTATTTAGTTTCGTTCACATGTAGCTTATAATTATTATTGTATTGTTATATAGGCGCCATCGCATGTATAATGCATGTAACAGTCAGCGGTTCTGTGGCCGCGAGAAATAGTGTTATAATGTAATTGTACGTAAGACACGGCGGTATGATAATAATTATTGTTCGTCGAGAAAAAATCGATTAATAATATTATTATTGTTATTGCCGACGTTAATTTGAAATAAAATGATTAATGTCGACTCCGAGGCCCTGCAGGCGTGACGGTGCATGGGTACAAAACGTTCTACGCAAACGAAAAAGGCTTGGGGTGAGGAGAGGGCTTGGCCGCTGAAATTTTGGGTAAATGACATTTAAACAAATTTCCACCATAATCGACATCATTATGACTTTTCTTTCGCGATTTCACGTTACACTTGCACAAACGTTGGTTTTTCGAGACCATCCCCTGAAGACACGGAAAATGGGACACTAGAAACCAGGGACTGGAACCTTTAGGATTTTATCGGTTTCGGTTTGAGTTTCGGTTTTAGAAAATGCATAATATGGATTTCGGTTTCGGTTCCGGTTCTAGAAAATTTAAGATAAGGGTTTCGGTTTCGGTTTCGGTCAATACCGGTTTCAACCCTTAAAATATAAAATTTTTGTAATTTTGTATTGTTATATACTTACACAATATTATAATGGTCACGGAAAAAACTAAGATTAATTAGCATTATAAGTAGTCATTTCTCTTTCAGCAGAGTTAGTATCATATCTCACTTAGTGGTCTGCCTATCTACACCCTTCTTATGAGGAGGGGAAGGAGAATTATATTTTGCATTTCTCTTAATGTAGACAAAAGAGCAAAGGGAATGGATGATATGTATGTGCTTTCGAACATTTCGGACGACCCATATTCAAAGATGTACGAAAACAAAACAAGTAAACCCGTTACACCAAGATAATTATACAAATTGCAGCCAAAATGCGCACTACGAGTCATGAAAATGTGTGGATGACAGCAGCACAAGTGGCAGTTTTGAAATTTCAAAAAATTACCTTTTTTAAAGTACCATATAGAAGCAAATTCTGATTCAAATAAGTTGCTGTTCGAAACTTTGTCATATGTAGTTTTATAGATCGGTTTTATGGTCAGTTGCGATTCCATATTCAATACTATGCTCCAAGATCTTTGGAAGTAAAATAACACGTTTTAAATGTTTCTAACTGTCGAGTAAAGAAATGTGTTTTTAAAGAACAGAAAATCTTATAAATGACTGAAACGAACATAAAAAAAATGACAAGGGGGGAGATATATCTGCACAAACTCCCCTCTTAAATACGCTTAAATTATAACATAATGTGAGAATGTCACATGTAAAATAAAATTGTCCATGAATTCTATAGAGACCATATGATTTAAAATATTATAGTCTATAGCAGTGGTTCCCAAACTATACTTCACAAGCCTTTGAGGCACTGCAACTGTTTCATAAGAATTCCACAAAAATATATCAATTGCTATTAAAAACAACAAACACGTACTGTGTGTGTATGTGTGTGTGTGTTAGATTAGGTTAGGTTAATTATATTTAATTAAAAATCTAAACAGAAAGAACAAAACAAATGTTAGGTTAGGTTAGGTTAGATTAGTGTGTGTGTGTGTATGTGTGTGTTAGATTAGGTTAGGTTAATAATTATATTTATTTAAAAATCCAAACAGAAAGAACAAAACAAATATTAGGTTAGGTTAGGTTAGGTAAGGTTAGTGTGTGTGTATATATATATATATATATATATTTAAATGTAATTATGTATTTTCATTAATATGTACTACATTGTAAAAGCCGTATGGCGTTTAAAAATAAAAAAATAAAAATAAAATAAAATATGTGCGGTGAATGAAATTAAAATTATTTTTGTAATACTAAATTGATTTTTCTTAATTTACCTATAGGCAGTTGCTGGCAGAAAATAAAATACTAACACTATATTATAGAATAATATTGCTACGCTAATCTTTTATCCACACAAACTAGTTCGCAAGAGGCAATCGACAGCCGTAACGTGCACAATAACAAAAAATAATAATTATCTATTGGCCATTATAAGGCGACGAAGTGTAAAAATTTAATTAACTTTTTTTTTATTAGTCTTGCGAAAATATTTTAGTCAATCAAAATCAATGGCTTACGATATTTCCAGGCATGTACGATGTATAGTATTCACGTTAATTCACAATGCATACAAAGTGATATTATATACTTAAGAAAATATATATATAAAGCTAGAGTGTTACAGTGGGAGGGAGTATATGAAATATTTTAACCACTTGTTGATGACAAGTTACAGTGTGTTTTATTAGCAATCCAGACATAGTTTATGGATGAAATCCATTTCTATTATTATATTCAAAACTATATTACAGCTTAACGGTCACAAAATGGAATTAAAAAAAAAAAAAAATCAGTGGCGGATCCAGGACCTCAATTTGGAGTGGGTGATTAGACAAAAATTGATCGAATAAACATAAAATTAATACATTTTTACAGGCATTAAGCAATTTTAATATGCATTTTTTTTTTATTTCTGGAGGGGCGATCGGTCCCATCGCTCTCCCCTTGGATCTGCGCCTGAAAAAAATGTCAACGTTTAAGGCAAATGTTACGAGGAAGATGTTAACGAAAGATAAACGATGAGAGAGGAAAATTTGGGTACCTGGAGAAAACTATACCGTATGCGCGGTATGCGTGCGAATGTGTAGATAACAGAAAGAAGAAAAATTAATAAATAATATTCATGTGACACATTCAATTTTTGCTGTCACGTCATGTTCAAAAGTTGGAAGAATTAAGTGAAAATATAAGCTGAGGAAACAAAGCTCTATATTAAAACTATTTCATAGAAAAAAATGATTCTTCGATACTGATAATTTTGTACGCTTTTTCTACTGAATTCTCCATTAATCGTTTATCTGTTGGATGTTACTATTCCAATAGAGCGTTATTCCTTTTTTATCCATGACAACAACCAAATAAATGTACAAGATTGCCCATTACCACGAACCATGACAGTTTTGTACGATTGTTTAGTGGTTCTAAAAATTCGATAACTACTTCAACGTCCCCGGTTTTGATAGTTTTTAGAAAAATCTCAGATGGTTCGTTTGCACTAACTGACCCTCCCCTTCCGGGCATCACTACAGGACAACAATTCCAACGTGTCTAAAAGAACACAGTCCAAGAATAATGCTTAAAATTTTAGTTAAATACAAACAAGTAGATTATTGAACCATTAGGTCTGTTTGGTATTTTAATGCGTGTAAAAATAATATGTTATATTTATTATACCGTAGACACAGTTCGAATTACAGTTTAAATAACACAGTAACGAAGTAAAATTTAAGAGGTAATAACAATGACCGATAATGTGTAATGTATGTTACTCGACCAGCACTGTCAATGTAAAAAATCAATTACTATGGTCGAAATTCGGAATTCTATCTGAGCTACATGTCCTACTGTCGACCTGTGTACTAATTATTACTATATTTTATATGATGAGTGAACACTATATTATATTAGTATACCTGTTCGAAATAATAAAATATCATACTGAAAAAAATATATTACTAAGAAATGTCAGCTCTATTATGACTCACAAATGAACTATGTATTTAACCTACGTAATTTAATAGCAAAATAAATATATATATATATATACTCAAAATAAACCAAAAGGGCGTTTCGATCATAGAATGTCAGACGAAAACGGGCGACGAATAGACTGACGTCGCGAAAAAATAATACTCGAACAAAATAATACAACAGTATGATTCACTACTGTAATGTGACTGCCACGACTATTCCAGAATATTATATTATAATATTAGAATTATTCTGACTGGAATTTATTTTTTTTTTAATTATCATAAAACGAATGTATAATCTTTAAGTGAGAATAATATTCGGTTTTCTGCTAATACACTTACGTCTCATTACCGATAAACCTTGGTCTTTAAAACACAGTCTACACAAATGTCATGATCGTCACCTTGAGCGCTGCTTTTTTTTACTGCTGCTGTCTAATGCCATTAAACTCGATTATTTTAAGCATTCGATCACATGAAGTCGAATCATTAGCTCACCGAATGCATTCATATTAACCATAAAGTTGTTCAATTGAATATTAATAATAATATAACTTTAAAGCATTAAAAATTAAGCGATCCACACGTTTAGGTATGTACAAATAATTTTATTCTCTTAAACGATTAATTCGATGTGACGGACATAGATACGTTTTTGCTATGGAATAAAGATGCTAACGTTTGTTAATTTCGGACACATCAGTTTACTAGGCTGTGTTATCTAGGCCAGTGTTTCCCAACCCTTTTTTTACTCCTCACCTCTTTCAGACCTTCAAAAATCTCTTACTACTACTTACAACGCAATTTTTTTTTTTTTTTTTTAAACATATACCATTTTTTATTGATATTTTTTAGTTATATTAGTTAACAGTTATGTACGTATGTTTAGTATTTAAAATGATTTTTATAATACGCAAAATTAATTTCTTTATAATAAATTTAAAAAGTTAAGTGATAAAATATCTACCCCTTCCTATCACCACCTTCCAGGGCCATGGAGAGAAAATCGGATCCCGAGAATGGTGATCCATGGTCCCAATTTTACCCCATATTTTACTCATATGTTCGATATTACCAATTCAAAATTAAAATATAACATTATTTAAAATCAAATTTTTCTCTTATTTTTAAATTTTATAAAGTTTGAATAAAAAAAAAAAGTTTTTATAGCGTTTCTGTCAAATTTTGGAAAAATTATGAAGAATTTCGAAAAATGACCATTCGAAAGCACCATCTAGAAGCCAATTCTGATTCAAAAAGTTGCCTGTTGAAACTTTTGAACAAGTATTTCTTTGCAAAAACGTGTATACATAAAAAAAATAAATAAAAAATAAACATCATCAAAAAGAACAAAATCTTCTTCGTTCCATTCAGAATACAAAAGACGATCTCACGAACGACGTTATTCATACATACAACACTATAGATGGTACAAAAAAAAAATGTTTAATTATGACTCGACGGCAATGACTTGTGTGTACACGTAAATGAAATCGCATGTGTGCACAACGATTAGTGGTGGTGATGAGAACACGCGAATAGGTAAACGGCAGTAATATTACATTAGTGCAACATATAATATCAGACTATAAAATGATCTAACACGGTCTCTAACGATGAACGCACTTTCAGAATATAAAATTATTCGAAAACGGTAAGAGATGGGAAATCGTACAGACGCACTTGTTGTGTGAACTATAGGATAATAATTGCTATAATGGTAACAATATGAGTAATTTAACTATCACATCGCCGTGAACACCGATCAAATATAATCTACATCGAGTTATGTGCATAACACTGTTGCGTGTGCGTGGGTAACAATAAAACAGAATTAACTAGTATTTTTTTATTTATTTTAGATTCTGAACGAAGTGAAGAAGCTAGTGTTTTTACAATGATGTTTTTTTTTTTTTTTCTGTGTACAACTTTTCGTATGGAAATACTTGTCCAAAAGTTTCGATCAGCAACTTTTTAAAACCGCATTTGCCTCTAGATGGCACTTTAGAGAGATCATTTTTGAATTTCTCAATTCTTCAATTTTTTTTTTTTTGGAAAAAACTACCCAAAATTTGACAAAAACTACTCATACATTTTTTGATCCGAACTATATGAAAATTTAAACATAGATAGAAAACAATATGAGAAAGATTTTGGCGCAAAAAAATTTTGAAAATGTGAAAAAAAAAGTTTGGACATTTTTCCATTTGTTATTAACTTCTTTCGTTCAGAATCGTCTTAGTGAAGAAATGATTTATCGTTTCTTTAAAATTTAATACACCCACCAAGAGCTTCACACCCGAGATGCAAAGAATACTAGTCTTGCGAAGTATATCCGGCTTTTTTTTTTCAAACCGTTAATACACATTAATTAATAATCAATAAAAAACCATACTATCATAAACTATAATAATACACGTTTTTATTATTTTATTTGTAAAATTAAAGCGTTCAATATCTATAAAACCTATAACCGTCTTAATCTATTCCAATACATTTTCAAGAAACCCTATACGCTCATCGTGAACATTTTTTAATTTGTAAACGAGTTCTACTCCTAACATAATAATTTGAATCAACGCTAAAAACTTGAACACAATCGAACACAAAATACTTGTGATTTTTATTTTCCTGGAAAATAAATAAAACATATAACAGCCAACAAGTACATATATGACATATTAATACGATTTCCTGTTATTGTTGCTTTTACGATTAAAACGATATAATGTATTTTAATAATTAATTATTTCATTGAAACGATACGGATATGCATAGGTAATACAGTTTTAATTATAACACCTACGATTAATAAAATGTTGCACTTTTCTGAAAATAAACAATCAAGTATGAATCAATGTTATTTTAAAAAACTAATAACTATTTGATTCTTCAATGAATGTAATCTATAAATCTAAAAATAATAAACTTTAATAAAATATTTACATTTAATATTTATACGACAACGCTCAGTGAACATATTTTTAACAATTCATTCCAACTCAATATTAATTGATGTAGATTTATGGCTTAACAATGTAAGACAACGATTGGAAAATTGATTAAAAGTACTTTTATAAACGACTCATAAATTTTGAATTAGTATAATTTTTCTAATTTTTTCATTTCTACATCTATTTAATATGTACATTTTCTGTATTTTAATTAAATCCTACTTCTCTTTCGATTTTCTGATAAAGACAATCAAAAACATTTCAAGTACTTATTTAACATGTAACATACATTTATTAAAAAATCAAAAAGTTGTTATTTGATAATGTTTAATTTTAAGTTAAATTAACAACAATGTTTACTATAATAAGTAGCATTAATTATATTAAAAAGTAAATTTGTCACAAAATGTTGGAAGGTTATCAATTTTACTCTTAAATTGTCATATAACTAAGATACTTTGGTCAATTAATACCTATAAATCATCGTGCAATGATATTCACAATTTTCTTATTTTTATTGATACGGAATAATTCACTCTGTACATCGATTAAATTTGGTATATTTTATGATTTAAACTGTATTTACTCTATTCAAATTTTAAGAAAAAAAATAGTAGTTGTGTAAAAACAACAGTAGGAAACCGCGACAGTAACACGATATTGTTCTTTGACAAGTTGAGCAGATAATCTTTCTAATTTAACTATAGATTAATTAATATTAAAAACAATAATAAAATAGGTAAGCCATATTTTATTTATAATCTAATATAAATGTGATAATTTTTAAATCATAATTATGTCGAAAAAAACAACATTTTTAAAGTCAAAAATGAATTAAATTATATTCAAAATTGAAAACACGTAATGTGCATATTGTGTTGTATAAACAATAATTTATAATATTTTATTAATTACAATTTTTACCGCGTATATCTGGTGAATTTGTTGATCGATGACTTCCACAAAATATTGAGAAATTGTTATAAAATTTAATGATAGAAATCAGCAGAGTGAAAATACGCCGATATGAGTATTTAATAATTAATTATAAATCAACTAACCGGGAGGCGCAACGAACGACTAATGACTTAGATGGCCCGGACGGATTGCGAACGACTGATCGTCGTATGTCATCTATGATGTCGTCAACATATCTATCATAAATAGAGGTATCGAATATTGAACAATCGAAAATAATAAACGAACCGACACGAGGCTCCGAAAGTTAAAAATTAAAACTAAATAAAATATTCATACTAAATTCGATTGTAGATTCTAGAATGAAACAAAAAACGCCGGACACACTTCGCACGATGGGTGTACTTCGCACGACGGGTGGTATTCTCTTGACGGGCGGATTAAATTTTAAAGAAACGATAAATCATTTCTTCAGTAAAACGATTCTGAACGAAGGAAGTTAATAATATAAG